>JAQIXX010005404.1:0-14042 GCA_034700605.1 Willowsia nigromaculata | reverse complement strand
ATGGTAGGGGTGGACAAATGTCTGTCTGTGACCACAATAACTTCCGATTGAAAAGGAATTTTCGAGTTCTGATTTTTGCAATGGGTTACTGAAGACCGTTTCGTTGGATGAGTTCGAAGATGGGCACTAACGGCCAACTGTAACCGTTAGACACCGCACCCGTTAGACGTCAAGTCGCATATAGGTTTTGGCTTAGCCCAGGAGCCTAGCCTCGAGGGAGAGAAAGTCTTCAACTTCAACACTCGACTCCAGGCCTTTTACAAAGGGATCCCTTCCTTGAGAAAATATGGAAAGGAGAAAATATGTACTTTCATAATGGGAAGCATGAGCAGATTGTCACTGATTCATAATGCATGAGTACATCTACATCACAGTATATGCGATAAATCCCATAATAAAGTATACAGAACAAAACGTAACATTAAAGTAACGACCCGGTAACGACCAAGTTTAAGTTTACACAGGACCTATTGATGGTAGTTACAAAACTTTTTAGCACATTCGTTCATAGTCCGTAAATTAAGTTGCATGTGAAGTCGCAGTCCAAGTCTCAACGTACCCCAAATATGAGGTTATATGTTAATTTCAGTACTCAGTCTTCGATATTTCGAGTCAAAAGACATTTACAATTCGCATAAGAAAATGTCATGAAAATTTAATTCAAGTTAGAAAAGACTTAAATATGAATAGTATAATGCGTTTTGAAAGATGTACATATTTTTTTGCTAACGTTGATAAGTTTTAATACTTCAATTCAAAATGATAAAAGTGTTTGGGAGCAATGTAAAGAAAGACAAAATTATTGCAAATGATGTAGAAGAGTATGAACTGGATGCTTTGTTTCTTGGAGTAGTTCGTCTTGTTGCTCTAGTTGTAGTTGTTGTGCATTCAGGCGTAGTCGATGGAGCTTCGGTGTTGCTACTTTCAGTTGTCGACGGGTCAACAGGTCCTTCAGACGTGCTTGCGCTGCTGCTGCTGGTTTCTTCACAATCAGTGGAGCCTGTGAATTCCGTTGTTGGATCTACTGTTGTTTGGGTTGTTGCGCAAGCGCCGTTTTCACATGAGCGATATGACACTTTTATGGTGTCTAGAAGAATAAAATCTCCAGCAGACGTGGACAGCAACTCGATTTTAAATTCAGACAACTGTGGAATATGGAAACACAGAACTTTACAGACATTTAACTTAATTTTTCTATCAATTTTATCAAAATGGGAAATTACCATAAGACCTTCAGACCGGCTCCAATATGAACCTCTCCAGTAAATGCCGTCCTGCCGAATTGGAACAAACTTGCATGGCGAATATGGATCTTCGCTGACAGTGTAGTCCACGCACTCGTGTCCAACGTGCAACCGTATAACAGCCAATGCCTCCAAATAGAAGCGCATAGTCAGAGTTTCCAGATGACCATCGAATGAATAGCTTATGGAGGGATCATTGGTATATGCGTTCATTCCTGGTTCTGGGCGGTCCTTTTGTGGTTGATAACAAGAGCTCCAAATCCCTTCCGTATCTTTTAGACCATTAGTAACTGGGACAATAATGCTTGCACAATAATTGGTGTCATTTTCTTGATCTCTTATTGACTCAGAATTGACATAGTATTCAAGCCATTTTGGAGTCAAGCTTGGGATATCCCATAACTTGTCTATATCTGCGTCTTCTTTCGTCTCCAAAATGCTTTCCTTTATGATTGGCTTCTGGGTTGTTGTTGTTGGAGAAGTGGTTTCATTCGTCGTTTCCGTTTCAGTTGTGTCGGTCGTTGTGGGTTCGGTTTCGGTTGTAGTCGAAGTTATGGTGGTCGTTGGAGTTGTTGTCGTTGTGGAAGTGGTTGTCGAAGCAGTTGTTGTTGAGGTGGTCGATGTATCTGAAAATGGGGGTGTCCACGTAGTTGTCGTTGGCTGTGTAGCCGTAGGACCAGTAGGAGTTACCGTACACAAGTGGTCATCATCCTCACACATTAGATAATCTGTCGCTTCAATCTTGTCCACAAGCGCAAGGTCCCCTTTGAATCTTGCAATAAGCTGAACGGTAAAGTCTGAAAACTGAAATGCAAAATGTTGATCTTGGTTTTAAAATAAAAACAAATAATTTGCATAAAATCTAGTGAGTTTTGTAAGGTTTACTTACATGAACATCGTCATATCCATCAAAACCACTCCTAACTTGTTTCCAACTAATGTCTACAGAGTTTTTCTCTATTCCCATGTATTCGCAGGGCGAGAAATGATCTTTTTTCAGAGCGTAATCAAAGCATCCATGGCGAGTGGTAAGTCGTACAATTGCAAATCCATGCACTAACAAGTTAATTTTTACTGTGCGTAATTGTGTGATCCTCTCTGAATATTTGATGAAAGGATAACATCCCGAAGATGTGTCATCGCATTCAGGTGGCAACATTGGATGACATGCTGCCCAGATCCCCTCAACATTTTCCAATTGACCAGCGAATTCGGAGATAACGCTTGCACACTTGGTATCGTCAGTGCTATCATTCTTTAACTGTTCAGTGCTGTTGTAATATTCGAACCACTTCTTGACATTTGGGGAGATTTGAGACATTGTCCAGAAGGAAAATATGGTGTCGTTCATTGTATTAAGAGTTATGTTGTGATCGTTTGGAAGGATGGTTGTGTATGATTCCTGGACAACTGGAGCCCTAGTGATATCGAGTCCAGTAAGATTGGGTCGGTCACCTTGATCTCTCGAAGTAACTGGCGATACAGCAATCACAAGAGAGATGCATGCCGAAACAAGAAAAATCCTTATCCCCATGGTAGGAGGATCTTAACTTTTGCATAAGATAATTTTTAATTGTATGTTTTGTCACCAAGATGTACTACTGGAATGACTGCTACTAATCGTTAGTTGGCATATCTGGCGATGTGCTGGCCTTTACCTTTTGCATTTAGTATTTGTTAAAATCAAATATGGTAGTTTTGACGTGGGAAACTTTTAATGATAAGCATGTGTGTAAACGTTTGAACATTTCAGTTCACTAAACCTGCAGAGATAAGTTTTAAATTAATTGGCTTTCAGTCTGCTGCATATTTTATGCATTGTTCGTCCGTGAGATGTCAAAAGTTCTTATTGTTAGAGAGCAAAAATATGTGCATGATATGTAGTACCCATCGTAGTTGATGACCTGTGAAAGCCCAGGTGATATTCTTACACTTTTGACAGCCTTTTTAACAAAATATTTAGTCGACATGATAAATACATGTTTTCATGAAAATTAGTATCCAACCAAACAACAAAAAGTTTACAATGATTTATGAGCTTAAGAATTGCAGTATAATATATGGCTTATATAGCATTGAATGTTCCCTCTGGGGCTAAATCATAATATTTACAGTAGCAAGGGTAGAAGACGATCCTAATCTTGGACATCGAAAAATGAATGAATAGTTCTTTCGATCATTACATAAAATGTCCCCATGCCAACAGTCATCCATTTTTTTAGTGTGTAGAGTTGAGACAATCTAAAAAGTTGCAAATATGCTCGGGATTTTTAGGTTATTGTCGGACATGTGCTTGGGCTTTTATTCGGAGTTAATTCATTAATTAGAAACAATTCAACACACCTATTAATTACACAATTCTTATAAGTTTACATGAAAGTATATTAATGATTGCTCAATTGGCGATAGTAGCAAACCGAAGCAGAAGAAGAAAAAAAGTGAAGTGTAACAATAAACATGAAGCAGTTCGCATATTTCCTGTCGATGTGTCTCCTCCTGGAGTCGTTGGCTGAGGACATTCATCCGCAGGCTTGCAAGGGTAGTACTCCACCGTGATTCTGTCAAGAAGTATCACATCAAAATCAGTTCTGTTGGATACCATCTCCACTCGAAACTCTGTCAACTGGAACAAACATCAAAACCAAATCACGAATCTTCAATATCATTTTTTAACCCCAAGTATTCAATTTGAGAAGTCTACTAGACTCATGGATTCTTACTTTTTGACCATTAATACTACTCCAGTGGAAACCTCGCCAATACGTTCCATCCTGGCGAACTGGCATAAATTTGCATGGTGAAAGTGAATTTTGAAGGACGGTATAATCAAAACACTCGTCTCCCACGTGTAATCGCAGGATGGCTACTCCCTCCAAAAAGTAGTTCACGTTTACAGAAACTATATATTCTCCAGATGAGGAGTAATGTATGGAGGGATGAATAGGTATGGAGGCATCCATTCCTCCTGATAAAGACAGGTTATTGCACGAACTCCAGATTCCTTCAAAATCTGGAAGTTTAGTGACATTATCAGAAATGATGTATGCACACGAGGTCTCATCATTTGCTTGGTCTTTAAAAGCCGTTAAATTGTGATGATATTCCAACAATTTGGAAATCGGCTCAGGAAATTCCCATCTATCATTTCTGGCGTCCTCTTGGATCTCCAAAATAGTTTTTGAAGGGGGCAGAACAGTGGTAGTGGTTGCTGTTGTAGTTGTGTTCTCGACAGGGTCACTGGTTGTTGTATCTGTACCATTTTCCTGCCAGGTTTCCCCAACTATTTCGTTAGAATTAACGCTAATTATAATTGGATTTGAAAATGTAAGAAATGAGCAAAGAATAACGATTGCTTTTTTAAACTTCATTTTGTAAAATAATTGATTTGTCTGAACTGAAAGGAAAAGATGAACGTGAACGCGTCAAGTCTCAATTGTTTGAGTTTCGTGTATCCTCATGAGAATCGTATATTAAATTACGAATGCAAGTTTAACTATTCTAGCTTAAAATGTAATTTTCTTGGATTGCAGAGTGTGGGAATATTTTTTGTGTGAAACAACTGACATGTTTAACTTTGCTAAATAAGTTGAGATTTTACAGTGATGAAAAGCAGCATACAGAATTAAAGCATAGTAAAGTAGTGATTGACACATTGACAGCACAGCACTGATGATATGGATGAGATAAGGAAATGGGGTGGATGATGTACGGGTATTTTGAAAGTGTGAGAAAAATTGCAACAGTTAAGTAGAGCTCTGATGACAATCATGATGATGACATAATGAAAAATTAGTTTTGGACAAAAGTTTATTTAGACTTTGTACGAACTTATTATTTATTTCGCACGGACAATATAATGTAAAAAAAAATTATAAGATCAACTAAAAGTGCATAAATGTAACTGCAGGGAATTCGGAAGCATTCACTTATTTTGTAGATTAGAAACTATGTATAGATTTTTCGTTTAGCCGATATAAAATTGATTATGGGCAATGTGAGAAACCCGAGAATTCGACCGATAGATCTGATGACGTGGACTGGGAATGATTATGGTAGGTTGGAAAGGTAGAAGTATATGAACAAAGATGCAGAGAAGTAATATAGCATGGTTTCTTCATTTATTTCAACGATTTTACAATTATGGGACACCACAATAATAAATGAAATACGACTACGAGACGCTATCCATAAATGATGTAACGGAAAACATTTTTTGAGATCCTCCCTCACCTTGTCACGCACTTTTCCATAAAAGAATATATGGCCTATCACCTTCATCCCTCCCACTTACGATTAGTTTGCGACGTCATTTACGGATATGGATAGCCATGTGTAGGTTGATTAATACCTTGCAGCATGAGTATTCTGGAGAAAGTAGACACTTTCTTTGCACATACTAGATTTGAATTCTTATGATGAGAATGATGAGATTATGGATCTATGCGAATGTCTCCATAGATAACTACATAAGCCTTCTAATCACAACAACGAAAACATTAAAAGTTTCATGTTATGTAAAAAAAGCATATTCATTGTTCATCAACAATTAACCTAAATAAATATCTGACTCTATGGAACCTTGTTTAAGCACACGAAAATTGAGAGGCAGTGGTAACGTGCAAGGCAAAATAATGGTAGTGGAGGTATTCACAATTAATTTAGACAAGCCATCACAGCAGTACTCTGCCGGGGAAGTTGTCTCTGGAAATGTGTTTCTCAAAATCTCTGGAGAAGAAGCGACTTTCGGTACATTGCTTCTCAACCATGACATATTTTTTGTTCTCCGTTATAATTTTACTATTTGATGATAAGTTTCAAATGAGATACATCATTCTCCAGAAATTAGAGTGAAGTTTTTCGGCTCGGCGGACACACACTGGGCTGAAAAATATAGCCACAACAGTGGTGGATATGCGCGTGAAAATGGACACATTTATGAAGCCCACGAAACATTTTTCGAGTTCACAGCTCAAGTATTTGGAAATGGTGTGGATGAATGTAGCATTCCAGAAGGGGAAAACACATTTCCCTTCACGTTCAAAGTTCCAAAAAGGCCCTTTCCAGCAAGTTGCAGTTTCCCAGAAGGTGGGGTTATCTATGGCTTGGAAGGTGTCATACAGAGAAAGTTTTCGAAACTGAACCCGAAAACGGAAATGTATCCAGTTACAATTTTTCCCACGTTGACTGACCTCAGGGACACAGGGGATCCCGTTCAAGTGGAAAAGAACTGCACGTTCATTGCCCGATGTTGTTTTTGCTGCATTTGGTGTTGCTGGGTGACAAAGCCCTGTGTTCTCAAGTCGTTTACTCAGCAGTCTGGATATTGTCTTGGCGAAGTGGTTCCTTTCATTCTCGACATTGAAAATAAAAGCAACAAGAAACTTTTCCATATAACTGCTACTCTCACTCAAGTGTGGACCCTGTATGCTGACGGAATTGATGGGCGACATAAGAAAAGTCGCCATGTTGAACTGCAAGTTGAAGCCCACCCGGACATTGATGGTGGCGGAACAGTGAAATGGGAAACTAATTTCACCATTCCACCGACTATCCCATCAACATCGGATTCATCTGAAAGTGATGTTGTTCGAGTGGACTATGAAATTGAAGTGGGTTTGCTTTAGGTACCTGTAATTGACATGCATGTGAGTTTGATGATGGCTATTGCATATAGAATTTTCGATTATCGGTTCTGTTGTAGGTGAAGGGCTTGGCCGATGGATGGAACAATAAGTTCTCACTAATTCATCCAATTGTTATCGGGAATAATCCACCGAAAGGATCCAGTGCTTAGTTATGTAAGGAACGCGTGAACAAACCGAATTCTTTCAATCGAACAAATAACATGATTTTAAATAGATTATCGTATGAGTATGAATTATGGTTGCACGTAGCGTGTAGTTGTATTTTCAATAATAAACATTTATATGAACTGCTTCGGAAATATTTTTTTATTTCTTTAGATGAAATATGAGTTACATACATTCATCATAAATGCGAATAAATCAAACGTCTAGATACTTTAGTTTATCACAATTAAGTCGGCAAAGTATGAATGAGCATGCTGAGAAGAGACAGGGAGACGAGCAACATGATCATTGGTGTTAGTGAAAACGATCCGGAAGTTGGATTCTCTGGAGTAGTTCTTTGTGACGTTGTGTCTGTGACAGTAATTTCAGTCGACTCTGACGAAGTCTCTAATGTAGAGGATGACGTACCCGATTGCTCTGTTGTTTCAGACGGTACATCCCCTTCAGTTGTCTCAGATGGTACAGTCCCCTCAGTTGTTGTAGATATGGTCGTTTTGTCCGTCTCTTCTTCGCTGTCTGGGGAAGTGGGCAGATCTGTGGTAGGATCCACTGTTGTAGTGGTCGTTGTGTATTGGGAACAATCCTCATCATGACATGTCAAGTATTCCACTTTAATTCTATCCAATAGCACAGCATCCTCAACAGTTCTGGATATTAGACTGACACTAAAATCTGTAATCTGACGACATACATACATACACATGTACATTTATTAAGTTCATCCCTTTATCACATGCCCATTGAATAATATTCAGATAATTCAATTGGACAATTCAAACCAATAAACTGCTATTTACCACTTGACCATGAGCAGCCATCCAATATGATCCTCGCCAAAAAGTTTCATTCTGATGTATCGGTATAAATTTACAGGGGGAATCCACATCTTCGCTGACAGTGTAGTCGATACATTCGTTCTCCACATGCAACCTCAATGTAGCCAAACCCTCAAGATAAAAACGAAGGGTTACAGAGACTAAAACTTCCCTGCTTGGTGAATAATGAATGAATGGATAACAAGGGTCATTTGCATCTTGAAGACATTCTGATGCCTGATCTGGAACCTGACATGAGCTCCAAATCCCTTCAACGTTGGTCAGACTGATCGCAGCTTCGGCAACTATTTTTGCACAAGAGTTTGTGTCACTTGCTTCATCTCTTAGTGCTTCGGAGTCAGCATAGTATTCTAGCCATTTCGGTGTCAAACTGGGGATTTCCCAATTGGTCTCTGTTTCTGTGTCATTCTTTGTTTCCAAACTGGTTGTTAGAACGGTTTCAGGTGTACTGGGTTGTGTATTTCCAGTTGGACGTGGACGTGGAGTTGTTGTTGGCATGCATAAGTATTCATTCTCTACTCCACCACAGAGGTGCAAGTCAGTTGCTTCAACTTTATCAAGAAGAGCAACATCATCTTTGAATCTTGCAATTAGCTGAATGTCAAACTCGTAAAACTATAACAGTAGCATGCGGACATGATTTAATTAATATTTAAATTTATCATGAAAATATTGATTTTTGTTCCAAAAGTATGTACCGGAAGATACCAGTCAGTGGAGCCAAAAGAAGTCGTAACATGCGTCCATTCAGCTCTAGATGGAAACCATGTCCGAACGTGATGACAATGAGAGAGTGGGTCCTTGCGAAGAGAGTAATCAAAACACAAGGATGATCCCAGTGATATGCGCACAATTGCAAATCCTTGTAAAAATAACTTCATTTTAGCAGTACGGAATGGAGAACGATTAATATTGGAATTGGCAATTTTTGGGTGACATGGATAGTTCGGAATAATAGTGCATTCTGAAGTCAATGATGTATCCTGACAAGCTGCCCAAATTCCATCGACATTTCCAAGCTGGCTTGAGACACCGGAAATGATAGATGCACATCTTGTAATGTCAGTGGAGTTTCCCCTTAATTGATCTGTGTTATCGTAATACTCAAACCATTTCTTTACGTTGGTAGGAGAAATTTTCCAGCCTGTTGTGGTACCATTATTGTCGTTAGTTGTATCCAAAGTTGTATTGATCGGAGGAATGGTTGTTTCCTCCATCTCTACCATAGTTATAAGCTGAAACGGTTTGGCATTTGTACTTTCCAAGATATCATTTGCAGAGAAGATGACACCAGTAGGTGTCTCAAAACTTTTTAGACTATCTGATGGCGACACACAACCAGAAAAACCAACAATCAGTAGGCAAATGTAAATGATGAAATTACTAAAAAACTTATGCTGATTCGGTAATTTCATTTTGGGGTAATGTGAAACAATGAGGTAACGAATTAGGTAGGTTGAAGAGAGATGGTTAGATGAGCCGATGGAATGAGTTTATGAAATACTTAATGATAAAAATCATTCATTCTGTTTTATAAGCTGATCTGGCATCGATTAATCATATATTTAAATTGAATTTTTCTTTATGTGAATCGGAAGGTAAACTAATTTTGATCAAATCTAGTTGACGGAGTTGCCGAATAATGTGCTTTCAATTTACGTGTAAAAGTAAAATCAAAATTAATCTTCTGCTCCAACTGGTTCATTTCGCACGCAGATATTATGCCCATTAGCACTGAAACAGTGTGAGAATTTTTTTTCATATGACATGTGTTTTTGACAAAAGTGGTTTAAAATTATAGGCTTTTGATATTTGATTTGGAGATGTTTTCATGTAGAATTTTTCATTGTCTGGAATCCATTTTCATGAACAAAACGAAATGATGCAATTTCTAATCTAAATTCCTTTTGTAGTTAGCATTTTTGTCAAATCCATACCACCACAACAATAGTTACCTAAACCAGATAAGTAACGCCGTTTCCATGTCTTTCTGATTGGTTTTAATCGAAAAAATTGGCAAGAATTTCAGTTTCCATGTTTCATGAATGAATGGTTATAAAACAGAAAATAGTTTCTGTCATCGAGTTTACTTGTGCATCTTTTGTGATATCTAATAGCAACCAATTCATGTTGGCGATAGTTTAATATGAACAAATACGGTTTACTTAATTTGTGCTTTCCATCTTGTTGATATCCAACATGAGCATTCATTTTTCCCATTACAATTTCCTAGAAAAGAGACTACGAAGAAAGAGCTTATCAAAAATAAGTAAATATCGGAATCATCTCTGGCTTTAATAATTTTTTTACAATCCACTAAAAGTAACGTGTGACAAATGTCAAAAATGCAGAATAACAGGTATCGCTTTAACTTTTTTCTACTATTCATTCATCCTCACCATTACAAACTGGAAATCTCAAAGCCAACATCTTTCAATGGAAACCAAATCTCTGCCAAGAGGAATAGCATAATAGCATATCATGCGTAAAAAAATATTACGTTCAATTCATGTGATCAAGGCATATGGACTAAAACCAAGAAGGATTTTGTACCATGCTGTTACCTATACTACTATAAAGACTGTATCCAACTGTAAATCTAACTTTTTCTACTTGACTTCACTAAAAAAGTCACAAGCTGTGCATAGTCCATAAGCTTATGTATGAACGATTTTCATGTAATCTCAGCACTAAAATCTCTAAATACTCTCTACACACACCTTTACGCTATCCACTACCGTACCATCATTCTTTCAACTTGTACTTGGTAAAGCCAAACGTAGCCTGATAATAGCGATATCTTTGATGCGTACATACAGTTTTTATGCACTTCATATAAAATTATTATGCACATACATTTCCTCTATAAACAAAGTATCGTAAGTGATATAATATCTCTTTAACGTGTGGAGTGAGTGACGGAGGTGATGATTTGCTCCAACAAAAGGAAACCATATGTCGACTTATTTGCTCCGCTCTTGTCTGTCCGTCTATTTGCGGCTCTGCACTCCAAAATCAAATAGCCATTTCATTGTTGATGAATTTTCTCATGTCCTCTTACATAACAGCAAATAATATAGGCATTTACACACACAAGGATACCAAACTACAAAGGATTTTGCACTTGCAAGAGTAGTAGATTTTTGTAGCAAAAGGGTTACGTGGACTGGTGCCTGCAAAATAATACATACATATAAGAAGCGACAAGTTGGTTAAAGATAAATTTTCAAGTATCTCGAGAGAGTAATATGAACACAAATGTTGTTGTTTGCTTGCAAGAACATATTCCTCGTCCTGTGCAAGTCAAAAGATTGTGCTGAGATAAGCGGAAATAATACATAAGAGAGAAACAAGGAGTGATTAAGATTTAACTACACATAGCTTTAATTGAGTTTGCACTAAATACATAATACATTGTAAAGCCAGCCACAAAATGATGATTAGAGCGTAACCATTATATTAACAACTCTGTCATTATTGAGCAAACAATGTTGTGCATACAATGTTCTCGGCAAGTTGACTGGTGAACAGACAATGAGCTCTTTTGTTAGCATATTTTAATCTGCTATATAATATAGTGCAACCACTGGTGAAGGATAACAAATAGGCAAATTAGGGTAAATTGTGCTATCATAATATAGTCTAGTTTGTGGGCTGTCAAACAAGCAGAGAGAAGATCTGAATTGTAGCGAAGGTAAAATTGACACAGGTAGGAGGAGAGGAGGAGAATGACGATGATGATGGCTAATGAGTAGCACTATTATGGTCAATGGTACAAAAAAAGTCTACCTCGCTGATCTCCATATTCCATAGAAGAACAAATTTTCCACAATTGTTCGATCACACGAGATCATATTATTGGACATTGGAAAAATTCAATGCAAAATTGATGCCCGAAGGCAAAAAAGTGTTTGCAAGTGAATAAGTTTATGAAGATCCGTGTACGTGATTTTTTGTGAGTGAATGTGCGAGTCAAGTGAAAGCAAAAAATAAATTGGCAGGTTTATCGTCATTGCTGGATATTACGTACCTATATTGGTACTATTGTTCCACCTATTAACAGCTGCAGGTGCTTAATAGTTGAAATCTGTTGCTGTGGGCAATATGATAATTTAAGGTGGCTACTCAAAGAAAACCTGGTGCTAAATAATTGGATGTGGACTCTTTAATTAAAAATCCGTATTGAATTAATTGAGTTGCATGTAAACGCTACGCTTGTAAGTGAGGCAAATACCTATACACATGAACCATATCAAATTACATGCTTTTATCACTGGTAATTAAATAGCTTTAATTTCATTGCATTTTAAGGTGTCACTCCTAATACCTTGGTAAATTAGGATTTTTTTGCAATGAGCTACCAACGTGGAAACCTCAGAGTTTACAGCGCCGTCGTACAATAAGAAGACTGCAACCTCACGCATTTGAAAAAGTTCTCATTAGTGCAAGCTTCTAGGTTTCCCAATTACTATGATGGCTTTGACTTTCTCCTCTTCAGCGAGCAGCAATCGTCGCAATGCTTCTCGGAAAAGTCCCATTTTCTCCATTTACAATGGTGCCCTTCTAGTGCTAATCAATTTATCCCTTATCTGTGATTCATCGCAAGATAGAGAAGGTGTGAGAACGACAGGAGGAGATGTGGCGGCGGTGTCAACAGGTGCATCAGTAGATCACACGTTAGATATTTCTATGCCGGATGTTCGTCCTACAAAAGTGAGTGATTCAGCAATTTAAGCAATTTTTCAATGAAATGCTTTTAATTGTCAGAATAATAAAAAATGTAATTCTTTCTT
Source organism: Willowsia nigromaculata (assembly GCA_034700605.1). Lineage (NCBI taxonomy): Eukaryota > Metazoa > Arthropoda > Collembola > Entomobryomorpha > Entomobryidae > Willowsia > Willowsia nigromaculata. Next base: position 1,359 of record JAQIXX010005404.1, on the reverse strand, counting down.
GCACAGGATGACCACTATTTATGTACAGCTTTAGATATAGAAGCGTATGGAACACAGTATGTTCATTCGTTTGAACCCAACTCCAACGCTGACAGGGCACATCACATGCTTCTTTTTACCTGTGATGATGTCGATGATTATCTTAAAAAAGACGGGTGGTGGTAAGTTGATTGCTCTTAAATTCAATGTGTAATTTAAAAAAATAAGCTATCAGCATGCTGATTATGATTTTTTAAATGTAGGGACTGCGGTCACCACTACCAAGCTTGCAAAAAGATGAGAATCATGTACGCTTGGGCAAAGAATGCCCCACCGACCATTCTTCCTAAAGATGTAGGCTTTAGAATAGGACCTGAGTCAAATATCAAGAATCTCGTTCTCCAAGTTCATTACGCTCATCCATTACCTCTGGGATCAACGGACCGAAGTGGCTTTCGGCTTCATTTTTCACCTGAAGAGTAAAATCAAATCAACAATTATAATTTATCACGTTTTCCTTTATCAATTAAATCTAATAGCTTTATTCTCGGTTTTGTCCAGACCTAAATTTCTTGCTGGTATTATGCTTATGTACCGTTCCATGCTGGACATACCTCCACACACCGATAGTAAGTTTCCAGTTTACACCACCTAACTACTTGCAATAATGAACATCAATTAAATGTGAGTAATTACCTTCCAACAGAAATTCATGGCGACATGAACTGCGCCCTTCAAGCAAACGCCCCCATTCATCCCTTTGCGTACCGCGTTCACACCCACAAACTTGGCGTCGTCGTTTCCGGATATCGGCTTGACCCCAACAGTGGGAAATTTGAGCCAATAGGCAAAGGAAACCCTCAATGGCCACAAGCATTTTATCCCACCAAGACCAAAGTCACCATCAATCCCATGGACTATGTCGTCGCCCAGTGTACATTCTCCACGCGCAACTTTGACAAGTATACCCAAATTGGAATGACCGCTGGGGATGAAATGTGCAACCTTTACCTCATGTACTACACCGCATCTCGGGATCCAGAAGATCACAATCTGGACTGCGGGGACGAAGAGTATCCACAAATTAGTGAACATCTCCCAATGGATTCTGACGTGCCGCTGCCAAGAAACAAGACGTTGGAGGAGCACGCGATGGGTCACCATAGCGGAGGATCTGCAACTTCTCCAGTGGTTTCCCCCTCCACTGAGAAAACAAGCCACTCGAAGAAAAGGCCTGGAATTGAATTCAGCTCATCAACAGCAGGGCTTGATGGACTACAATCGAACTCATTGGATGATCATATCTCAGGAAATAGGGCGGATGGAGGTCGCGCACTCCAGTTATCTCAGTACAAAGCCATACCTGCATGGCCCGATAAG
>JAQIXX010005403.1:0-14043 GCA_034700605.1 Willowsia nigromaculata | reverse complement strand
GTATGAGTTTAGCTTTAATTTGTTAATTAGACAGCTTAAAATTATTATACTCTAAGAATTTTGACATTTTGTCCCTTCAGCATGAGAAAATGAAATTGCGTCCTGGAGGGTTGAATATACGTTACCTACCTTTTTCTTAATTTTTTAGAAAATTTTAGATCCGTTTTTCTCGATTGCCCCACGCAAAGAGCAAAAACTGTTTATTGGAGGTTGTAGCCCAGTGTCTCAGCTTTAAGGAGCATGTTTCAGATTTTGCTCGTTTTGCGGGGAACGCGAGATATTAAATTTTGAAAATTGAAAAATCTTGGCTTCACGAGCCAAACAAGTTAAATATTTCCGTCCCCTCTCACTCATTTCTCCCGAAAATTTGTATTCTGGGGTAACTTTTGACGCTGAATTTGATGGAATAACTGGTTTTTTAAAAATATGTTGAGGTCATGTCGATTTCGAAATCCCCCCAGGTCAGAGGTCACGGGGTCATTTCAAGGTAAAAAATATTTTTCTGGGGTAATTTGGTGCGCTGAAAAACGTATGCAATAGCATTTGTTGTGAAGGAATACATGTCCGCTTCAAAAAATATTCCTCCCACTGTGGCTAGGTGTCATAACTCATATAAGAAAAGCGTTTAGCGAAAGTTATGAAGCATTTAAATTTTGCATCTTTTACTATTAGACGATTTGTAAGAGCTTGAGGTCATCAAGTTAACTTAAATTGGAAAATTCATAGAAGAAAGAAACTTCATCTCGAAAACAGCATGGCAGTGTGGCAGCAGATGTCGCGGAACCAACGATACTGCACATATAGTAGTCATTTTATTATAAAGTTTCCGTCACCAAAATTTTGTTGGCAGACAGCCAGAAATAATCTCGAACTTCGTTCATGCAACAAGGCAAATTTTTTTATTTAAAATCATAGGTAAGTTCTGACAATAGTTTTATTTTCGAAGGAACAAAGACAAGTAAAGTTTGTTTTTCAGATTACTTTAGAAATTTTAACAACAATTATTCGCAATGCCTACTGGTACGCTGTACGTCATTACCATGCTATTTTTGTTACTGTCAATTTGTTTTTGAAATTAACCCATAATTATTGCTTGGAAAACAAAAAACATATGGATGTTTCCATTAGAACAAATATTTTTCTCGTGAGATGAAATGGTGGCAAATATCAATTTTAAGAGATCGAATTATATCAAAAACACATTCAAATCTTATTTATATTTCATTTCCAAACTGAAATTGTGGAATCGGCTTATCTGAAAAATTGCAGGAAAAAAATGGGGGTAGCACCGAGTAACTAAACATGTTATTGCCTAAAATGTTAACAAACTGGCCATTCATGTGTCAATCAGAACTCATATCTGAAAAAAAATTTGTGGTTTTAGAAGCGTAATGAATTTTCTGTTATCACTAGATTCAACCTATCACTACACCTGATAGCAAATATTGGTTAAGATATTTGTTTTAATGCAAACTTCAAACAAACAAGTCAGCATTACAAGCTCACATGCAAACTGTATAAAGTTATTATCATCGATTGCAGGAACATTAAAATTATTGGAATTATTGGGAAAGACAAATATTTTCAATAAAAAAGTATTTACAATGGAACCATATATTTTATATATTTTTTGCGTATTTTATGAGTTTAGTAAAACAACTCATGATTTGGTAAAGTAAACAACCTTTAATATGTTAGGTACATTCAAGTAAACTAATCTTATTTGTGCTTCCAAACAAAACTTGCCAACAAATGTTAAGTTAAAGTTTAAGCTCAACCAACACAAATTTCATAAAGCATGTTCGGCATAAACTTTTGCTTCGTACTACAGTATGTATTGTTTGTGAAATCTTAAGAGCTTGCACCTTCTACAAAGTAACCTGTTTAAGCAGAATGAAAGTCTCTATAAAATTTTTGATTGTTATCCAAATCACTTTGTTAAATTTCATCCCAGGCATCAAATTGTTTCTACCAGCTCAGACTCAAAATACAATAGTTCAAATAAATCATGGTCCTCAGAATCTCATGAACGTTAAGAGAATTCTAATAGTTCTCTTATGCGTAATGTCATTAAAAGGAATAACAATTTGGAAGGATTTGCATTCCCGAAGTTTCGAGCTTACTGGAAACGACCTCATCCGAATGAGCTACTGGTATTTTACAGGCTTTCTAAACCTGGCTGTACTGAACTTTACTTTGGAGAAACACTCGGAGCTGGCTCGCGTATTGAATCTAATTTGCAGCCAAATATCGGTTCAATCATCTATAATTATCAGGCTTCTAATGTTGGACAGCACAATTGTCTGTATTGTGATTCAGATTTTTTACACATTACTTTTATGCATTTATTCCTTTTCTTAATCAACATTTTGGGAATTTTCAAATAACTTTGTTTGTTTTGAAAATATTACTACGAATATATGAAATTCAGAATTTTAGCTTGTTTGTTCTATTAAGTTGTCTACTGACTTATAATGGAATGCTTTGCTGCTTACGTAGCAATATGGATCTTGGCACGAGATATTAACAAAAATGATGAGAAAGTAGCATCCATGGAGTGTGTTAGAATTACATGGAGAAACTAACAAGCTTTACAGATTCAAGTAGGGCTAGTAAACGATTTTTTCAGAGAGCTGTTGGCATTTCCTTATAAAATTTCCATGATCACTCTGTCTATACTCTGGGATGTTTTTTGATTTGAGAGCTTAAGAATAATTTGTGCAATGCAAGATGTACGAATAAGGTTTGGTTCTGTAAACTTTTACGAAACAAGTACTGCGCTGATTTTGTTAGATTTTATTTTAGATGGAACTATCAGTGTTCTACTTCTATTTAGACGTTAAGGTTCTTTTGTTCTAACAGGAGAATGCAATACGTATGAGTTTATTGTGTAACTTAAATGTTTATTTGGAATAAGTACTATGGACGATTTTCCAAAGAAACATGTAAGATTAATTTGTATATTTTGTATTTTGGACTGTTTTACGCATTTGGCAAGCCAAACATTTGTAAATAAATAGCACCGATGCTCTGCACGATATTAAATGAAATAATTAAATTGCACTGTACGAAGAAATTCAAGCTTTCAAGCAGTAAAGTTCTTTAATTACCTGACTAGGAAATATTCTTGCTTCTCAGAAAGAAGTTCATATTACCTTATTACCGTGTTGATCCATACTTTGTATTTTTTTCATTAAAACACATTACCTTGTACGATTTTAACTTGGCTCTAGCAGGTTGTTTTAAACTTCCAGAAAACATAGGCGTTGACGCGAGTTTTGCTAAAATGTCACGATCATGCAAACCAACTTTCGAGTTTTTGAGAGTGGACATCATTATAAATGGGACTACAGGCAACAGTTAGTCAAGAGATACAAGAGAAATATTCAACTTGAATATCCTAATCCAAATGAAGTTGTTCCTGGGTACCAGCTTTTGCTTTCAGATATTTTAGGAGTGCTTCTTGTACGCCCTGGTGTGGCAGGTATTATTGGTTTCAATTAAGAGTCGTTTTCCAGACGCCAAGCAGGTAAAATTTGTATCCTGAAGATATAGCAGAACAGGATGCAAAATATATATTAAAACTACAAAATAGCTCTATCAGACAGAAAATCTTCTTGCTCGTAAAAAAATTTTTTAAATTGTAAATTGTACTAGATTAAAACACAGGTCTTGGAATTGTTGTGGTTCTTGTATATAGTTTCCCGAAATGAACTCCTGGCAACAACAGTCGTGTTTGGAACAAGAAAAAATTCGCCAGTTTCTATAATGATATCATGCATTATGTTCTGTTGTAAATAAAAAAAGCTTTCAATTGGCAATTCTATTTTGAAAGCACGCATTTATTTGTGTAATGGTATTAACTATAAATACTAAAATTAATGAGCAATAAAGACTATCGAGTTAGTGTACGATTTCTAGTTTTGTACTCTCTCCTCTTTAATTAGGCATGAGCAATACTTGTTATTCCTTTTCCTATAAGTCTGAAAAACACAAAGTAACATCCTTATACCAGCGAGAGAAATCAGTTTTTGGTATACGAGATGAATTAAGTTTTACATTGTATTTGCATAAAAGATTTTATTCCACAACAAGTAACCGGTCTTTCCAATTTTTTACTTTATTTATCGTTTTATTTATTCAGTTATCAAATTATTTGCTGCTGATTTCTAATTTGAAGACACTTATGGTATAATTACAGGTTCCAAAACACACAATGTCACATAAGAGAGTCCAAACCATGAAATAATCTGAGTGACTAATTTTTATACTATCTAGGTCATGGAAGTCAAGGTTTTGTTTTGGTGATTTTTTCAATCTGTCACAGATTAAAACCTTTGATATAGTTTGTATATTTGGAAAACACGTCTAAAGTAGATATACGATATGTATTTCATTTGGCACATATATATATACCTATAGATACGTATTTTTGTGTTTCATAATAGTATTTGAGCCAACCTTCAGTTTTCATTTTGATTCTACATTTAAAAAGAATAGTTAAACCTTGATCTCCAATATGATTTTTTCTAAAGGATTTTTGATGAAATTTTAACTAGATAAACAAACAAACTGATAAAAGAGCAAATGCCGTGGATATACATAGTAAACTCCCTTCACGTTTCTGTTCCTGAGATATTGCCTGCCACTCTGTGCAGAAAATGTTCTAACTCTAGCTCTTCCGTTACGTTTCATCTTGCTTTTTATAAATGCATCTGCCAGTACGGTTTAGTGACTCATTCTTATCCATTGTTGTGTTAAACCCAATATTATTGTGAATTTGAAAACAGTATTGGTTTGTTAGTAAAACCTGTAAAGAATTGCAGAAACTAATCTAATAACGGTCGGTCTGTAACTATTTATAATGTACGTAGGCATTTTGTTCAATAAAATTATTAGCCAGAGGTCTAAAGAATTTACTGATAAAACGGTGCAATGTACAACAGTTAGTAACGCTTTTTCTGTACTAATTATTTTGCATTGAGCATTACGGTGGTAATTATTGTTTACATTGTTGACGTATTATAAAATGAAATCGATTCCACAAAATCGCTTGTTTGTTTTGAAAACATTTGATTTTCCATTTAATTTATTTAATGCATATATGTGGGTTCAAATAATTTTCCGATAAAAATATAAATTTGCAAATATTGCTTGTTCCATAAGTTTTGCATGATGAAAAATATTATGATCCGCAACGTTACCCAATTTTTTTGTTGATAAGACGAGATAAGATAAACTCGCACCTAACTTTAAAATTCGAAGAAAATCAACTTTTAGAGAGATTAGTTGATTGTCTAAGATTTAAGGACTCCGGTCGTCTTTCGACAAGACTTCTGAAGTGGATTTCGATTCCTTTCCTACATGGGATAGTTTTACTCTATTGTAAGGCGAAATGGGTTTATTCTATTCACTATCGTAACAGTCTTTAAAATCTGACCACACAATTTTACTTTGATAAAGCTTTGGTTCCGAGATATACATGTCCTAGAAAACTGTAACGTATATGCATCTCCCAAGTAATTTTAAAGCACAATTGTCGATTTTGTTACATGGTTACATAATAAATAGCTTATTTAAGTAGAATAATAAGTATCAGGGCATAATTTATCTGGGATTTTTAACTATTCAACCGCTGCATAAATAACAACAAAGTCAATGAACCAATATGGAAAACGAACAGTCGCAAATTAGTTGCTGCAAAAGATATATTACGCATATTACTAAGCAAATAATTACACGAAGGCTTCAGAAGTAGAAACCTTCAGTCAGTCGGTGAGTTCGTGAAATCAAATTCAAATTTAAGTTTCAAGTTTTAAAGTTACATACAAATGATGTATGTATTTTTTTTACTTCAAATCATGGATTTAACTAAATTTGGAGTTAAGAATGTATTACCAGTCTCATCGTGGAAGCTTAGAACAGTTGCGTTGAATGGGTCGAAACTATAAATAATGTGGCTTTGCAACATGGCATAGTTTTAACTACTAAATATCTGTTTGGTTAGCATCCAATAAAATACTTGCAACAATGGAGCGATAATAATAAATTCCATTGATTCAAAGAACCATGTCATAATTTTGCGTTATCTAGGACCAGAATTGGACATTTCCTTTATGGTATTAATTTTTATGCTCCATTTGTATGAATTCAAACATATATATAAATTTACATGACAGGGTAAATTTTGATATAACTTATCGAACACATATCTCAGACGACGACGACGACACTCTTATGCACTTTGTAGCATGTATGTCAAACATCAAACAGCCATTCATGAACCAATTTTAATTAAATTTAATATTGTAATATAATGGATGTTATAATTTTTATACAGTTCTGGATTTCAAATCAAATAAATTCGTAAAAATGTTTTTTTCCGGTTCCACTGATTTATTTCGAGGGGTTAGAAAAACATTTTCATCATGTAACTGTTAAATATTCCAACAAATGTAAATGTGAAATTCTACGAAGCAAGTTTAAAAAAGCAAAATTGGAAAATTCATAGAAGAAAGAAATTTCATCACGAAAACAGTCAAGTAATTTAGATCAGTTGTCGCGGAACAAACGAGACTGTTTATATAGTGGCCATGCAACATGATATAGGTTTTTTGGCTCACAGCCCAGAAAAAATCCTCCTTATTTTTTCATACAATGCAGTGATTAAATTTTATTTTAAAAGAAAAATTCGTAGTATAAGTTTACTGGCCAAAAAAACAATGACATAATTTATCATGTTCAACATCGTTCGATGAGACAATTTTTCAAATACAAAACGCGTTACATCCACTTATTAAAAATGTACATTGTATTGATAGAAACGCATGCTTAAAACGCATTAGCTTTTTTACAAAACGATTAAATAAGTAAAAATGGTTGGCCCTTAACCATATGGAATGCTTCACTCAAACCATTTTGCATTATTGTGATTACTGAACTACGCAAAAAAATTAAAATGCAAAAATGTATGCAAGCATATTATCATATTCCAATTGAAGGTAGCACGAGAATTACTGGCAATTATATTTAATCCAAATGTAGAATAGAGCAATTCATTAAATTTTAGTCTACCAACCTAACTTAACTACCAATATTCCGACAACCCAAGCATTTTTTGAAATCTGGAATATTTGCTGGCCTTTACGCTGTTTAAAATGTATTCAGAATTTGCATAAAAGATTTATGGTCTATTTATCAGAATAACTGTCAGTATTCAACCCCATTGTATTCCTTAAGATTCTATAGCTGAGTAGACAAGTGCGTACACCAAATAAATTATGTAACGTTTGTTACAAATGAATTTATTTCAACATTTAAATCTATAAATAATGATATAGTAAAATACAATATATGTATCTGGAACATAAACGTGGAAACTGAATAAAAACGAAGGTAGATTTCAAAACAACACAAGGATACCCCGGTTTCCAAAAAATGCTCCACCCTTTCATAAAGGATTAACATATCTATTGTAAATATTTAAATTTCCTAAATGCTGATAATTTTTTATACCCGATTCACTTAATGATTGTAAATTGAATGGTAGGCATGTATAAATTTACATTATTTCCCTTACTACAAACATGGATATATCTTATCTGACACAGATCTTTAACGTTGAATGAGACAATGTTTAAAATTTTTCTAGTATACAATTAAAGATTTGTACGAAGCAATCTATGATTAAAGTTTTATAGTAAAGAAATTATAGTTTACAAATGTCAAGATGTAGATCATAAATTTATTAATTTCATAAAAATAAATAGGGCCAAAAAATGGATGCAATTGTTTGAAGTCATAAGCATAAATTTTAATTGGAAAAGTCATGGAAGAAAGAAATTTCATCGAGAAACAAACAAACAGGGAGTTTTAAAGCAGTTGCCTTAAGCTGCATGAAATATAACCATATCACCTTATATAGATTTTCTTCCCCACAAAATTTGTTGGCTGATAGCCAAAAAACATTTAGAGCGCTCATTCAAACTATATGGCTATTAAAGTTTCTTTGTGTAGCGGAATTCTTAGAATTACCTAACATTTGATTTTCCGAAGACCAATGACCAATAAACTTTACTTTTTTGCAAATTGCTTTATAAAGTCAAAATAAGCTTTGGGAAATAAAATCGGGGATAAACTGTTCGAATAAAGTTTGCACAGTGTACATATTTTCATTTCCTAAATGTTATTGAGTTTGTATATCTAATACTACACTCCTTAAATGTAAATTCAAATCTATACAAAAATTGTTTCCTGTCAAAATAGACGATAACCGTATCTGACTGGACTTTAAGGATTAAGACACTGATGTACACTTTGTAGCAACCAATCAAAAATCACAGGAAACCAAGTATGGATTAACTTTAACTCAATCCAATCCTATAGATGTTATAATTTACATAAACTTGTGGATCACAAATCAAACATCTTCATAGAAAAAGTTTATCAGGAATAACTTTTACTTCTAGGGGTTGAAAACTCATCAAAAAACTTTAAAATACAAAGAAAGCTACAACCAAACTGCACAAAATGTGGCCAAACTACGTTATATAGTTCCGACTACCCAATATCTATTGGCCAACTGCCAAAAAATTAAAGTATTTGTTCATACAATAGAGAAATTAAAATTTTGCTTGTAGCAAAATTCAGAAAATAGTTTCATTTGTCAAACAACAAAGACAAATAAATATTTTTGCGTTTTGCTTTATAAAATGAAAAAAGCTTTGAGGAATTTAAAGATAAACTGTTCGAATTACGTAAATATTTTAAAAAAATTTAGTAAAATAAATTGAATTTGAATAGATATCATAACGATACAGCATTTGATAATTACTTTTATTTCATTGCAAGCAAAACTCTTAGTTTACACAATCAATGCTTAGTATGCATATTTTTAACTTCACAGTTTCAGAATCACAAATATATGTAGAGAAAGAGAAAAAAATTTCAGCTTCAAAATATAAAAGGATCAACTAAAATACGCAAAAACACTGATACCATACTTATGTTAAATATGAATTTGTCAAAAATAAAAAAAGATATGAATAGGTATGTATTGAAATAATATCCCTTTATCTGTATAAATTCGCGTATTAAAAATGGAGTAGTAGTGTCTGACACTCAACTGTTTTCTCCAGTTTTTCTCCATTCTAGTAGAAAAGATATCAAGCTTGGAAGAATTCCAATGTGCAGAATAACAAATATAACCTTAATGTTTCAATCTAAAGCCGGAGTTTTAAATGTGTGAAATTCACTCTGAATATCTCCAAGTAACCCCCGACTGGCATACATTCCAGTTAATATGGTATATAGCCTTCTAGCTTACCATAAAGTAAAATACCCATTTCGGCTTAAAATTGTAGGCCAAGGTACAGATCCACTTACCGTAAATTCGCAATTACCCTCCCCCAAATAGACGCCCCGGCGTCTACGAGCTAACCAGTCGACGAATGCCCATACAAGCCCCCCTCAATTACTCGCCTCCCCCGAATACTCGCCCCGTCAAAAATTGAATTCTCAAGACTACCGTATGTATAAAAGTGCATATCTGTCCATGTATTCCGACGTTTTTAGGAAAAATTTTATTTATAAATACCAATAAATTGACTTTTGCATGTCAATATATGGTAGAAATGCACTTTTTAATGAGAAGTGTGTAACTATCTCTTATAATATGTAGACAAATAAAATCCCAGAAGTCAACGTATGCTGGTAGAAGCCCCCCTCAATTACTCGCCTCCCCCAAATAAACGCCCCGGCGTCTACGGTCCCAAAAATCGATGATTGCTCGTACACGCCCCGGCGTCTAATTGCGAAGTTACGGTATATCAAATCCTTTTATCATTGTTACAACTATTTTATTTAAGAATAAAATTCTTCCATACACTTTATGACTTCTTGAATGGATTAATTCATAGATTTTGATAAAGGGCCATATTAGGCCATAACCATAATTTTGTCCCATGAAACTTAAATGATGACTTAAGTTTCCCATGAGGAATTTGTTGCTAAATTCGGTGTATGGTAGGACTGACTTCTTGTTGTGCGTCCATCTTCACATGAACTATCTAGATAATTATGAAAGTAGTCTTTCTGATTACATGCTAGTGTTTTGTAGGTAAAAAATTAGTGCGTTGCAATACCACTCAAGTACAAACAATCTCTATTGATACCACATGGGTATCAATAGAGATTGTTTATACTTGAGTGGTATTGGTGCGTTGTAATGATAAAGCTGTTAAAACAGTAGCCATTGCAGATTGATGGATAAGTGACTTAGAATAAATTGAGAACCAACCGCGAATGTAGGCAAAGAAGTTTGTATGAACACTTCTCTTACAATTGGGTTAGTATCAATCTAATTGGGTTATATTTACCAAAAGTGGTATTTAGGGAACAGGGGATCGATATGTCAGGCATTTTACAGATGTGAAATAGGTTACTAGGGAAGAAGAAAATGGGTTGATGAACGTAGTACAAAAATTATAGGTTACTTGTTTGTTGTTTTTCCATCAGTGCTTTCTTCATGCAGCAGATATTTAAGAAAATTAGCCCGTCTCAATTTTTATTTTGCTTAACTAATGGTGTTCGAGTATTGTTTAAGTAAACAATATAGTTCATGTTTATAGTTTGTTCATATGAAAGAATTTCTGAGAATTAAAGCTTTTTGTGTTAACTAAACCAACAGGCACAGTGTATATCAAATTTCGTACCTTTTTGTAAAGAAATATATGTATGAAATGTTTAACACATTTCATTCCTAGTTTTCAATATTTGAAAACGCATTCCAAAATGTTGATGCAAAAATAAAGTTTATTACGTTGATGAATCGTAGGTATGCGATTGTTGAGTTTGTTCGTCCGTCTGTGTGTCGGTCCGCATAACTTCTTGTGGACAGTTTGACCGTTTCCAACCAAATTTAGTATGCAGTTTCTTAGATTAAAAGGAAAAACTCCTATTGATTTTAGTGGTAGGTCAAAGGTCACGGGGTCAAATGTGAATCTCGAGAACTACTCAGTCGATTTAAACTAAAATTCGTATTTAATTCCCTTAAGTCAAAGAAAGGATCTCGGTTGATTTTGGGGTCAGTAGGTCGAAGGGGTCAAACGTCACAGGATCAAACGCCAGAAAATTTGGGTAGTTTCAACGTTTTAAATGGGGATTTAGACCACATCACTAGCATGCATGACCAAATTTTGTCAATTGTTCTCTCGCCTAATGTGGCCTCTGTTTGGCGGACAGCCAATAAAATCACCTCAACAAATGAAAACCCAATTTTAATGTTTATATCATAATTTGTATTAGTATCTTCAAACATAATTGAACATGTGTCTATTTACTCAGCATTTCAGAGTTACATTCTATACTACTACCCTTGTTCACTTCGTTTTATGAAAAATCGTAAGTAGATTTCAAAACAATATAATGGAACCATAACCTTTAACATAAAAAAATTCACCACCAGTTCAGAAAACATTGACGTAGGGTCAATATTTTATTTCTAAATGCTAATGATTTTTTATGTCTGATACTACACTCAATGACAGTAATTTCAAGCATGTATATGAATTTACATTCTTTTCCTTCTGCACAAGCAATACTATATTTATTTGGTGCAGCTCTTTAAAGTTGGTTCGGAGTTTGCTGTATACTTCATAGCATGTAATCAAAACTTACACGAAATCAATTATGAACCAACTTTAATTGAATCTTGCTTAAGGTATTTCATGGTTTATAAATATCTCTGGATCACAAATCAATTTAAAATAATATCTTCTATTCTTTAAAATTCAGGTAATTAAAACGGAAAGAAACTGATACTCATCACGAAACCCGATAATAGTAAGCAGCAATTCTGCGGATTCTACAGAAGGGTAAATTAGTGTCAACACTTTCATATTCATTCATATAGAAAATCCTAAAAATTGTACTAAAATAAATTGGGGTGTTTGATTTAATGGCTTGAAGTCATAAGCCACTAGAGTGACATTTAGTGTGACAAAGCAACTTTATATATAGCTACGACCCCAAAAATCTGGTGGTTGATAGCCAGACAATATTCATAACATATTTTATACAATAGGCCATCAAAATTTCTTGGAATAGCAAAATTCTTACAACTAGTAAAATTTGATTTTCCGAAGAGCATTCACAATAAAGAACAATGAGGTCATAATAAGCTTTTTGGATACATGCGAGGATTGTCTGTTTAAATTATGCACAGAAAAGATATTGAATTTGAATCTACGTTTTATTCCTGTTGTTAATAATGCTTGAACAAGCCTTCAGAAAATTCTCATAATCCTGTTCTCATAAAGAGCCAATTCCCATAATCGAGTTCTCATAACGGTTAAGTCTCATAAAGGTACACTTTCTCATAATGGGGCAATTCGTATAAATTTCAATTCTCATAATGCAATATTCGTATAATTTCAGGAATTCAAAAGCGTATGTGTAGAATGTAAAAAACATTCAATGCATTTTAAAATGTAACTATATATAGTACGTTTGGTACACTCATCATTACTTACTTTAAGAGTTATTTATAAAAATTATGGTAAGATAAAATATATTCCTTCATGCTGTTTAGTGTTCAAAGCATTTCACCAAAGATTGGGAAGTACGATTTTTCAAATATAGATGTTCTCACTCCAAAATGAATTCAACAATTGAGATAATGGCTGGGAGGCTGTAAAACCTCTTATTATTGAAACAGCAATGCATCAATGAATGACTACTCCTTTCCGTTGTACTAGAAACAGTCTGAGCACTTGAGCAGCGTCAAACATTCTCCCAACTTGTAATAAGGTAATAATAGTATATAATTTTATTACATATGGACATGCTTGAACAATAATAAGATTTAAAACCGTAAATAAATACAATTAATAAAATACAATAAGACTGTGCCTCACCTAAACCTGAACGTACAAAATTTACAACTGTTTTTTAAGTATGCATGTCATGCAAGGTATACCAAGTTCCACAAAGAAGGATGTGGGCTTTATATTGTTATCGATATTTGATATTGAAAGCCGTCAATCGTATTTTTGATCTCGCATGTTTACGTACTCAAAAATATTTTTATGAGAATACACATTATGAGAATTAACCTTTTATGCAAATGTGACATTATACGAATGGAATCGTTATGAGAATTTACCGTTATGAAAATTGGCATTATGAGAACCTGTAATTATGAGAATTCATTTTATGCGCACTTTCCTCAGACCATTAAATAGGCATATTTTCAATTTCAAAGTACCAGTATCATACAAATTTATGTAGAGGAAGAAACAATTCCGGCTTCAGAATTCAATAGGTCAAAAATTACAGGAATACAGATATCATCAATATTATGTGTTTAAATGTCAAATAAAAAAATTTAAATTAAAAATAGGAACATTCAAGATAGATATAGGCAGTGTTAGAAACAATATACGTTTTTTATATAAATTTCGTTCCACATTTTCACAGTGTTCTTAAGGTTTTTCAAGCGTTTATATATGAAATAGGCATGCGTGATAGTCAATCGTGTTCTCTAGAACTTTATTTCGAGCAGAAAAGAAATCAAGCTTGGAAGAATTCCAATTGGCAGAATTACAAATACAACGTTAATGTTTCCATCTAAAGAAGGAGGTTTAATGTGTGAAATTCGCTCGGAACATCTTAAATAACCCCCGACTAGCATACATTCCGGTTTATATGGTATCCCGCCTTGTAGCTTACCCCAAAATAAAATACCTATTTAGTTTAAAAATTGTAGGCAATGGTACAGACCTTCTTATAGCAATACCAATACCTTGTACCATTGTTGCAAGTTCTTTATTTAAGAATGAAATTCCTCCATACCATTTATGATTTCTAAGATGCATTGGAACTTACGAGGAAACCTCCCCAGCGGGAAATTGAAATTTGAGTTAAAATTTACATGAATACATAGATTTTTATATGGAGAATACAATGAAATTGTCAAATCGCCCGAATGGCATGGTATGCGGTCACAGGAATTATTTTCAGGTGCTTGGAGGCGCGCGCGCTGTG
>JAQIXX010005402.1:0-14046 GCA_034700605.1 Willowsia nigromaculata | reverse complement strand
ACAGAACTATTTTTTAACTCATTTTCTCTCTTCACAAGCAAACTATAGCAAGTTTCGACTTCACTTTTGACTGCCAGGAGACTATTTTTAAATAAACTTATAATTTCTATCTGGTTTTCAGATAATGTATTGCAAGTGTTTTTAATACATGCGATTAATTCTGGTGCTGACAATTGGCTATAATTTCCGAAGAAATTTCCAAATTGTCCTTGTGACTCAGCCATTATGTGTCTTTATTACACACACAGCAAATTTTTAATTTAATTGCTTTTAACTTTTGACAAGCGAGCTCAGCGCGATTTTTCTGCGTTGCCTGCTCAGACGGAACTCAGAAAAACTAATAATTTTACCTGTAGCAAAAACATTTCTTTACTTGACATCAAATACTTTAATGTTAAGGCGTCTCTTATTTATAGATTTAGTTCCCATGATTTACAGCTACGATTCGGATTCGGCTTTTACCCTATACTTTTTTCTTAAATTACATATTTATTTTGCTTTATTTCCTAAAAAATTTATAAACCGCTAATTACTAAATCGTTGGTGGATTCAAGAAAAATGCTTAAATACAGTTTCTAGTAATGACATGAATCCTGGTAAATTCTGCACGAAACTATGCATTGCAAAACGAGAAATTGTTTTCGAATATTTTTTGTTTACGTGTAAGATAAACTATACATATTCAGGAACTCATCCTATTAATGTCTGACATCATCAAAATGGGATAATGATATCGCACTTTATTTAAGAGAATTAACCAAAACCATGCTACTGGGGGTTTCTATAGCATTCTGAAGAAAACAACGATACTTTTATATCAACTTGCTGATAGAAAGCTTCTTGTTGGAAGGAGCACAGCACTAACCGTTAATGTTGTAATAATTAAGTTTATGTGCACAGATTAATCAATATTTGGTTAAATCTTAAAGACCAATATCCAATTTTAATTATTATGGACTTATCAAGAGCAATTATTTGTGAAAAGTCATACATTTTTTTTGTTTTCAGGAAACTATCTTAAATCACAACGCTGACAGATTTTGAAAGGTATATACGATGTACTTGGATGAGAGTGGTCTTTCGGAGCAAGGGCAGGAAGAGCGAAAGCAGCAGGTAGAAGTAGTCCCTTTGTTCAGGAGTAATTACTTGTTTATTAATTATTTCCGTTTAATTCGTGTTTTTTGTACATAAACATGTATTTTTTCAAAGATGATACCACAAACAATAAAATTAATTAATGCAATTTGTAAATATTTACAATTCCACATTATCATTAATGGAGAAAATAGATACACATTGTCTCCATCATTACAAACAAATATAAAGTTTGTTCAACTGGACGGTTTTGTCACTTTCATAGACCTTAATTACAGTAGAAAAGATCATCGATGCCGAATGGAATAAATTTCTCATTGCAAACTTGCAGTTTGGGTGGACATAATTGAAACGCTTTTGTTACATGCATACTGACTGCATAGAAAATGGCAATTTGTTTTACTCGAAACTCATTCTAAATGAATTGAATGCAACACACTATTAATTAGTAAAATTATGACTTGTCATAAAATACTTCTCAATATATTTAACGCAATTTGAGGCAAGTACAGGTATAGAAAACACGAATAAGGTCAAACGGTCATCTAGACATTTTTGTTTGTCTTTGACGTCGTGTCAGTATCCTTGCTGGAAAAATCTGTGCAATTATCACCCGTGTTAAAATTTTTATTGCACAAGTCTACTATAACACTGGCGAAAAATGATTGCAGATCTTATGTATGTATGATTTATCCTATAAATCTTATGAATTTCAGCTAGCATATTTATCAGTATGCGACAGCCACACACAGTAGACAGCCATATATAATAATTCTTAAAATTGTTGTTAACACGCTCTTTAGTATGTTATTTGGCATAACACAACCAAGAAGGTTGAGCTCAGACTTTTAGAAAATTCCATGGCCATCGTTTCATTTTTCTCCAAAGTTTTAAGTATTTTTGTTGCCTGTATATTCATAATATTTCAGAAATTATAGTTGGTAGTCTAATGGAATCTAGATAATTTTTGCATCACGCAAAAGTGTACCTTGAAACATTGTAAAGCACAAGAGTTTTTTAATTAGCTTTTGGGTATAGGTACGTGTCTAACAAACAATGCTCACTACTAAAAACTCTGCAGAATTCAGATCTTTTAAATGTATTTCTTATTTACCGATTCCAGTTTAATCCATAATATTATGTATTTAATGCCTTATTACGTCATCACGTGACCGGGTATCGCAATTAATTTACAGGAATTTCTCGAAACCATACGACTTGAAGATTTCTTAGCATTCTATAGTTTCATACATACGGTATTTTTGTCTACGCAGCTAAAAATTACACAGATTTAAATTTTTGTTTCCAAATTCAATTTTTATGGAATCTCCAATGCTACATTGCTCAAATGTTGATATATGAATCCATACGGTTATTATTTATGTTTTAGCCAAACTTTGCGACAAAAAACATGTCTATGCAATTACTTATTGTTTTTAAAATGTTACAAATTAGAATTACCTCTTCTTCAATATAAGATTTCGAAACCAAGACAGTAATCCAACCTCAAAATGCCCGGCCGATCACACTTAAACCTTGTTTTCATGGTTGTATTGAGTTGGTGCTTAGATGTTTCTTAATATTGCTGCACGAAACCTGAAAATACCATAACAAATAAATAATATATTAGGATAAGATTTAAAAAACAATAGATAGCAGCATTTATGTACACACTTTTCTTCACTTGTTCATGGCATGCCTGAATGCATAGCTAGGTTTTAGTTGGCCTGTTACTCTATATATGCAGTCCCGGATTCAAAACGCACTTAGGGTTTTCGCTTCATTGCCACACATTATTTGTGCATCGAAATTATTATAGCAACTACAATGCTTAACTTAAGTGACATTTTTCATAAAAATACTTTAGAAAATTAGACGTAGTGCAGTTTATAAAATTGTTTTGTTTCAGTGTACTACTATTTTTCCTGGTACTTTTAACCATATGTAACAGAATCTGATTTGAATTTGGGGCCATGAATAGATGACAGATGCAACGAAATTGTACCAATTAGCACCATCATGAAATTCCATCATAAAATGCAAATACAGTAGTATTTGCTAATTAAAATCATTTGCCAGTTTATCAAATTGTTTTGTTTCAGTGTTGCAACAAAGAAAACGGCATTCGTTTCACTTCCAAACTTTTTCATTATTTTTTGCCATCCGTTATTTTTTTACAATGCAGAATGTATGATACAACAAAAATTCAGCATTAATAAAGCAATACGTTATCTTTAATACGAGCTATTTTAAAACTTATTTCGGGCAAAATATTAGTACTTACATGTCAACACATGGCGAATTAAGATTACACATAAAACCAACCTTTGTAGTATCGTATTACTTCATTATGCATACACCTTTAAGTGTACTTACAATTAGCAATGTCATGCGTAAAGGTTGTTTAATTGAACATTATTATTTCATAAACTTTTGCTTCAAGCCTAAACAATTATGTATATTTTTGATTTATAAGTTTTCAGTAGGCCATGATTCTTTTTAAAAACCGGAAATGGATCAGTAAAGAGTATTTGAGAATTTAGCATTGACGATGTTTCCATTACATATGAGACTCAGAAAATAAGTCTCAAAATAAATTTTATTCAAAATTCAGGGATTATTTAAAAGTGTTCATTGATTTCTAAAATGGCTTTGCCTTTCGCATATTGACTAATGATTTACACGAGAGAAAATTCGATTTGCGAAGGCAAACGTATTCATCGCCGTACATGAGTAGCCATCGCTTACAAACAAGAAAATTGAATGTGGATTTTTGTTTTGGTAGATTATGTAACCCAAATTGTTGGGTTAAGAATAGTTCAGGCAAACAAATATATTTTTGTAAAAGACCAATTCTGTACTGTGTGCATGTTTATTTTATCTACATTTGGATACGTGAACAACATTTTTAAAACGCAGTAATTTATTTATCAAACAAAAGCATTAGACACACAAATGTCAGCGTAATGCAAATGAATGAAGTGTACTTTTAACATCATTTGTTGGTGTTAGTACGAAAAATAAAGCGATGGATGCTTTTCCCAAAAAATTGGAAAAACGCATTTCTTGAGAACAGTTATTCTCATTTTAACTTATACGCTCCAAAACAAAAAATTACGCAAGTCCTTTTATTTTAGAAATAAATTTCATTTTCCAGTCAATGACAGGAAAGTTTTAAGTAGAAAAATGAAATGAAATTCTCAGAACACTGTAAGGGTAGTTCGAGCAATCCAAGAAGGATATTTAATGAATCTTTCATGTCCGCACATGCACCTACTTTCTGAAAGCATAATTGCACGCTTTTTCCAACCAACAAATTTATGTTCTTGAGCCACTATAGTTGCAATTGAGTCCATTAATATTAAAGAATAAGCTTTCAGGGGTCTGAAATGGTGACACGAAATTCATGAAAACATTTTGATAGTATGGTTTTTATTATCACCCGATGTGAATACTTTTATGAATATTCTCAATTTGTTTCATTACAGTCGATAATCGCATTCAAAACCTTCCATTCCTATTGCAGTTATTTTGAATGGTCACAGCTGCCATGATGCAGTGCAAATCTTACCTGCAGGTTATTATCATTTTTGTGATATGACACTTGAATGCACTTATTACTATGAAGCACAACATTACTAGTGCAAGAAAATGAAATCATAAAAAGAAGATATCTGACTTGAATTTATGTGCTTGTCTTTTGTCTTTCAACACAATAACCCAAGATTAAATCCATTAATTTTAGTCACATTTGGTACATCATTCCTTTAGATGATAACTAAGTTGCAGCTTGGTTTGAGGAAGCGTAGTCGATATCAATGTCAAGAGAACAAATGAGGGTTTTAATTTCTTTGAAATAAACAAACAAAAGTATAAGTGCCGGTTTTAAAAAGTTAATGCTAAAACTTTGCCACATATCAAAGATTTGTTCCTGATAGGTTGAACTGAACGGCTCAAATAGTATTAACATCTAAGTGAGTTTAGCTTTTACTGTACATGTTATTTAGAACAGAGATTACATGTAAGCTCAGATTTCATGTCTAATCAACATGATTTTTGCTAAGCCCAAGCATATTCTTGTAGTGATTTTTATAGCATATGTATGATTCATAAATAACATGGAAAGAGGAGTATTGAAACACAAATTGCATTACAAAAGTACGTATGGTGTGAGGAATGTAGAGCTTTGTTTTTAGAAGTCGTTGAAGCAATAAAAAAGTAAGCGAAGGAAAAATATTTCTAACCCAAACAGCTATATTGATTATATACCATAAATTGTTCATAAATTAATAGGTAATACAGCGTTACTTAATTTCGATACCATTATTTCATTTATAAAATTTACTCTTTCATTTAAACTTTTCAGGTGGTAAATACGCATTTTTGTAAAATAATTTTATAGTCTTTAGTTCATCAAAGAATCCTGTCGCGCCATTAGGTTTAATATGCAATGGAATATTTTGTAGTTGTAAATACAAAACCTCAGAAAAATCTGTTTTATGAACCTGTATCATTTACAATTAGTTTATGGGCCAAAATATATTTCAAGAAAATTACAAGTGTATTTCTCTTACTACGGACAGATTAGTCATTCATTTAAGACAACGTACTGATGATAAATAACCAAAGATTTATGTATGCTCCAAGCAATTTTTTCTAGGCCAAATATATTTGTGTAGAGTTTTTCATTACAGATAAAATGTATGAAGCCAGAAGCTTTGTCATACATATTATATTGCAGATGTACTTCTGCATGGAGTGAAGAGCTGTCATTTTATTAAATGTTAAAGTAATGAAAATCACATGAAGACATAGTGCAACATGTCCATAATTATATGCATGGGTACCTCAAACATATGTTTTGACTATGGACCATAAGCTGTTCAGAGAAAAGAAATCATTTAAGCGTTTGTTGGTATTAATTACATACTTCATACAGCGGCTAAATCCGAATGGCTGTTAGATGTTAAGTACGTAATTTCTTAGATAAATTTACTGTTGCAAATTTTTTAGTAATCTTCTTCCTATTTATATAAATATTGGGGGAATTCATGTAGATCCAAATCCTGAGGAGAGTATGTTAGGTGCAACCGCGTCATTTCATATTAGCTTAAAGTTTCTTATTTGGGTGAAGTTAGAGATCTTTTCAAAACCTAATATGCAGTCATGAAATTATCTCTAGAAAAGAATTCTTGATCAGTGGAGATGCTGGAGTTGTTTTGGTACATTTTTAAATGCAACTTTACTATGTTATGAAATAATGACGCATGTATCGCTTATTTGATTCCATTTCATTGAGCGACAAGTACAGTAAGCTCTTTTTGTATCAAGTAATCACGCATTCTGTAATAAGCTGACAGACTGTCGTTTTATTTCTTTTACGAATATTGACTTTATGAACTTGGCCATAACTTTACAACCGGAAGTTCCAAGAATATGTTAAATTCAATCAGCGCCTTTTTTGTAAAAATATATAAATATTATTGTGATTGTCTGACAAATTGTTATACTTACTTGTTTTCACTGTACGAAAACATTGGTCTTGGTCTAAATCTTAATAATGCTAAAGAGGCCCTAATGGCATTTCCTATGCTCCGTTGAGTGTATAAATATGCAGTCATGAGGTTAATATTTGTGATCACATGTTTTAGCCAAACCTAGTTTTGTGACAGCAAACATTTATGCAATTATATTATTAATTCAATTTAATTATGTAACAAACTATGATTGATTACCGTTTTTCAGTATAAAATTCCTGTCTTCAAACTAAAATTGTAATCCCACCTCTAAATGATCGTTGTCGATCATGCTGAGGCCTTGTTATCATTTGTATTTGTATTGGGTTGGTGGTTAGATTTTTGTTCATGTTGCTGCACAAAACCTGAAAATTCCATAACAGAAAATCATATTGAAAGATTAGCTTTGGGTTGGCAGATTAATAGGCAGCAGCATTTATGTATACAAATTCTTTATTTGTTTATGCCTGAATGCAGAAAAGTTTTAGTTAGCCTGTTGGTTTATGCAACAGGAATTCTGTTGTACTCCAAAAATTCACTTTTAGTTAATTTTACCATAAGCTTTTAGCTTCATTATTACACAGTACATATGAATCGAATTTAAAGCAACTATTTTGCTTTACTTTGGTGGGTTTTGCATTTAATTGTTTAAAAACGTAATATATAATCCAAAAGATCAGTACTTGCAGTCAAAACAGAATAAACAGATGCACCAGACTAACTATTAGTAACATATCATTTTATTATACGTATACCTATCAGCAATTCATTAGTTAAGTATCTCGCAGAATCACAAGTCGCCTATAGTTTTTAACCCATTCCTATAAGATGTTGGACTCACAATTACAAACAGCATTTATTGAGTAAACCTTGCAATTAGTATGTAATTAAATTATAAAGCAACCAAATTCTCTTTTGCATAGAATACAGAGAAAACTTTCAGAAAATGTTACTGGTTACTATTAAGCATCAACTAAGGCAATTTGGCAGACAAATTTGACAAAGATAATTCATGATTTCATTCATAGGAAAGAAAAAATTTAGCTATCATACAAATTAGTCTTTAGCTTTTTAAGCCAAAGTATCACTATATGACTGCCAATTTCGCCAATATCATGATTCATCTATTAGTAAAATGGTAGATTTACTAACGGGATGTTTACATTTTCCTAAAACTTTTACAATGAGTCGTTTACAATATTTAGTTTTCATCGTTTATCAGTTCACCAGTTGTCGCGTACTTATTCTTCTTAATTTAAAAAAGCAATCATAACTTTCTATTTGTAATTTTCTATAGGTTTATAATCTGTTTAAGAAGTAGACATCGTACAGAAAAGAGTATATTGTGAATAACTGAATAGTGAATTGTGAATGTTTATATTTCACATTTGACTTGGACATAAATGTAATCTCAAAACATATTTTACACAAAGAAATCAAGAAGTTTAGGATTTTGGAGTATTCAGTTCTTTGGTCTTGGCTTTCCTAGAATAGTTTGTTGTGGGGCACTTTGATTGGCTGTGGCAAGCATATTTGTCAATATACTTTTTTAATATACAGGAACTGTCGCTCGTCGCTTCCAAAACAAAGCAAATTTAATGTTGATGTTTTATTTGGTAGGTCGATTGGGTTAAGGACAAGAATACTTTAGGCGCACAATTTTAGTTCCAGAATCAAATTCTATAGTGTACATATGTTTATACGGGTCGCTATAATACTGCCGAATACCACTTAGTATCTGTAGTACTTAGTCGAAAATTTTGTGTCGAATTCTCTTAGTCGAATCTCTTTCTCTAGACGAACGAGCATATAGTCGAACAAATTACTTTGTCGAATATGTGTCGAAAATTCATGTTCATCTAAGACAAATTAGTTCAGTTTTTTAGTTTAGCTTTTTAAATATAAAATTCAACATATGATCTAAAGTAACACTACATTTATAATAGTTTCCATAAATGATAGCCTTTATTTGATTTTTAAAATATTTTTATTTCCTTCTTGTCTGCATAAACAAGTTTCAAAATTGTTCAATTTCAGACGTAAAATTCTTCAATGCACTTAATTTTAAAAAAACCAATCCATAGATTCATAACTAATCGTTACTAATATAAAACAATAAAAAATATGCTCTAAGGAGGCAAATTTCTTTGTAGGAAGTAAGTACTTCTTAGAAACATTCAAAACAATTTTTCCCGTTTACATTCCACTGCAAAATTGCAATGTTTATTATTATATTCTACATTTTTTGCGTTATATACTTGATTGAAAATACATTGTGAATCATTAGTCATTAATTATTATATGTTCTGAGGTGCAGAATGACGTATGAATTAGATTTATACGTCTACGCAGTATTGAATGCACAATTGGCAGATCAAACCATTAGCAACAGGATAAACATATCTGATGTATTTTATATAATTTGAAACTGCGACCATAGATAGATACGGTTTTATTTTTGAAACGGTTTAAAGGCTCAGTCAATTACATTTGTTTGTTGCATCACCATGTGTGTTTACTGCATCAAATTTAATTCAAACATCACTGTGATTGGCGGAAAGATTTCCTCAAAACATTAATTAGGAAATAAAAATGAATTTAGTAAATTAGCATTGTCGAAGGGAATTTATGACAAGCTAAACTGGCAAAGTAGACTTATAAACATAGTTCCTAATTTTTATAAAATGCATGTGTAAATTAATCGACTAATTTAATTCGACTAAGTAAATTCGTCTAACTGTGATTCGTCTAAGTAATTTCGACTAATTTTTAATTTCGACAAAGAACATTTCGGTTAAGTAATTTCGACTAAGTCAAAGAAAGACTAAGTAGGCGTTCGCCAGTATTATTGGCTCCCGTTTATACTATCTACAGTTTTATGCGCCACTGATAATCAAATTATTTGATTACAGAGCAAAGGCTTTCAAGATAAATCTTCCATTTTTAGTCAGGTGCATTTTTATTAGGTTACTATTTTTAAGAATGACTAGGAAAAATACGGTGATGAATACATGTCACAGGACATTCGATTTGAGACTAGAAAATTTATATTTTCAAAGTAACACTTCTCAGTAAAATTATTTACTGAAAAACGATAAACTCTAGTAAAACTGGAAACTCTTAAGAACAATTTTCATTCATTTAAGCTATACATTGTACAACAAAGGCACACATGTACTTCTGTCATTTCTGTAAAAATGATTCAATATTATTTCTCAGTTCGCGAGAAAAAATGTTATAGACATTAGAACAGAAGTGTGTATGTTAAAATGTGTCGTTTATACAGATAGTCTATTGTTATTTGCTTCGCGTTAGCGGTAAGCATTCATGTATGCACCTGCTTCCTAGGAGTGAAAAATTCACGTCTTAAACGATTACATTTATATTCCGGTCACAACAAATAATCTTCCATACACATAAGTCATAAGCTCATATTTTGTGTCTGCTCCAAACAAATTTAAAAAAAAAATATTCACGTAGAATTCTTTATTGGCGACATATAATGACTCATAAAAGCTATAAAATCACATCAGATGATACATCGCAGAAGAAATTCTGTGTAAAGAAAAAAGCTCTGACTGTTTCTCCAACGAAATATTTTGTGCTTGTTATGTTTGTGATATTGAAACACTTGTTGCCTGTATATAAATACTTTATCTTAAAAAAGCTGAAAATAGAATAGTTTGTTTTGAGTGATTCTGCGCTGCTCTAGAACAAACTCCACATCTTCGTGTTCCCCTATCTTAATAATAGACATGACATGACACAAATAGTAGGGATGTAAAAGTAATGTTGCAGTAAACAGTTTCAATAAAATAGGTTAGGTTTCCTAAAGCCAAAAACTTTTTGAATCTGTTTAAAAGTTCATGTGTGTATGCATGCCGAGTAAGTTACATGCAAGGGAAAATATATAGCATATTATGAATCTCCCATGGGAAAGTATATTGAATCATGGATATGCCCAAAAGTCTTATGCAAAAGTGTCGTTCTTTTATTTTGTCTTGCAAACCTAATCAACACAATTTTTAATTGAGGCAGGATTATGCAAAACTACAGTCGTGTTCCTTCTTATGAATAGAAGATTAAAAACACCTCTGCTGGAATATATTTCGAGTAATAATGCCATGGGATACTCCAGTAAAAAAAATTTGTTTTATGAATCACAATATAATTTGAGTAAAACTTAGCCCTGTTTTATGTAAACCGCTTTTCCTTAGTCTTTCGCAATACTACACGAATCTTGCCATAAATTTTTATTACACTACTAAAGCTACAACTCTGTATGCGTGCGCTATAGGTATTTTATGATCCCCAAAATGGTTGAAATACAGCTGAAAGGAAAGAGATACTTTTACATCCACATATTAATAGCAGGATGTTTATTTTCGCTTGAGCATTATATTGTTTTCTTTTTAATAATCTCTTTCCAGTTATTTAATGTCCATGTTTCTAACTCCATTTCATGGTCATACTAAAATCACTATTACACTATATTTCTACTTACTTTAAGCATTAGGATAAACAGTAGTGGGTAGTAAATGATGACATGAAATAATGAATATTTTCTTCGATTTATGTGCTTGTCGTATATTCCTCAACTTTTACCGCATATAGGTTTCTTGTTGCGTTTGTGTATTTCCAGTCGAGGCCAAAGGTCACGAGTACACATGAATTTGTTTGCAAGTTAATTGCAATAAAAAATGTGGGAGTCTCTCTAAAAAGTTTGTTATTCGCTGATATTATGACTCATGAAAGCTTTGAAAGCAGAAGAATTTACATATGAATTGCATCTCAGAAAAAATTTGATGCGGCGAGCATAGCTGTGAATGTTATTTTGGTTAACAGAATGAAAAGTGCACAAAAAGATAATGGTAATTTTTGCCTCAAGCCACTTAATTTTTGATTATTGGCCAATTTGTTGCCAAATTAGGTATTGCAAGTATTAAGTAATCAATGTAGCCTTAATTCATAGAATACGAGTACATCAATTAGCGAATGAACCTCATCTTATATTCAAAATACAAAAATTTTTGTTAAATTTTTTGGATAAATCAATCATGCTATTAAATTATTACAGTTTGGTATTGGTAATATTTAGTTGATGAAAAATTTTCAATTTAAAATTAAACCTCACCTTTCATCATTTAATATTTCATGAAGCAATTCTTAATTATTATAGAGGATTCTCGTTCAGTAGAAATGCTAAAGTTGTTGCTGCAAGGGTTAGTGTTATGGCAATTTGTTTAACTCAGAACTCATTCTAAATGAACTGAATGCAACACGCTGTTAATTAGTAAAATTATGACTAATTAATTAAAACCAAAATTCACAAAATTCTCAAACTCCCATTCTTCCACCGTCTATTGCACCTCAAACCGGAAATACTACACAAAATTCAAATCAAAATACGAATCCAGAAAATCAGTTTTCAACGTTACTCAGTAAATTGCTATCTATTGAAGCACAAACTACTAAAATTAGCAGTATTGAAGGGCAACAAAAGGAAATTCTGGATTTACAAGTGCAAAACAGTAACAGAATAACTGAACTCGAAAAAGAAAATTCAACCTTGCGCGGAGTTTCTGAACTTGAATGACGTCAAGAAAAGCTGACACGTGTACTTTCAAAACCTCATCATTCATGGAATGATGGACCAAAGTGACGAGAACAGTGACGTGTTGTACTGCCATTTATCAGCTTTCTTTCAAAGCACGTTCAAAAAAACGATTGAAATTGACACGTGTCATAGACTAGGAGAATTTCGGAAAAATAAACACAGACCTATCAGAATACGCTTCAAAACGCACAGCGATCGAATTTTCGTGTTTGAAAATCGGAAGAAATTGCCAAAAGAAATCGCAATACGGAATGACCTCCCAGAACATTTACGTGAAGTGGACAACCTGCTGCTAAACAAGCGCTTTGAACTGACACAAAATGGCACTCCAGTAAAAATCGATTAGAAGGCTAAATCTGTCATTGGAGAGGATGGTAGCGTGCATACTCTTTGTAATGGTTCATTCTCAACAAAAACGAAACGTGCCTCATCACCAGAGCCTAGCAAAAACGGTCTATCCTCACAAACTTATCGGAATGCAGAATCTCACATCACCCCACATTCATCTCAATTTCAAAACCAAGGGAAACACACTACAAAACGGTACAAAGGAGTAAACAGCATCATCTCAGCCTACAACCTTCGCAGTCATGTTCCAAAAAACGGACAAAATCATCCACCTCAAAACGACGATTGCTGACTCAAACCAAAACTCCTCATTACCCCTCCACCAAAATCTCTGAATATGGACTCAAAATCGGTCACGTAAATGTACAATCGTTTAAAAATAAGTTCTTTAATATTGTAAATTTTTTAAATACTGAAAATTATGATATATAATGCCTAACTGAGTCATTCCTAAAGACCGAACATATTGTTCCCAATATTCCAGGGTATTTTACATACAGAACTGACTCGACGTGCTCAACAGAAACAGGCATAATCATATTCGTATCTAACTTTTTAAAATCTTGGGAAATAAAGACAACAAAAATTACACATAACAATGAAATAGCAGCTATCAAAGTACAATTAGGTAATTTTAAAAGCAGTCTCATCTCATGCGTTTATAGACACCCTAATTACCAAAAAGAAACTATAAATAATGATATTCAAAACTTAAAAGTTCTTATTGCATCTTACATTGAAAATAACTATGAGTTCATAATAGTTGGAGATTTTAATCTTCGGGATAACACTAGTCATTCACTTTTAAGTTATTGCAACAGTCAAAAAATTGAACAAATTATTAAAATACCGACCAGAAATAACCAGATTCTAGATTTAATTTTCGTAAGATACACTGACAAAGTAATTAGCTCTAAAGTATTTAATGCATTCTTGGCTGATCACCTCGCTACTCAATGCATATATAGCTACAATAAACGCAAACATAATATTAAGAAAATCTCATTTCGGAAATACCGTGATCAAAATATTAAAAAGTTTCACGATATGATTAATAGTAGTTACATTAGTACTACAGACAATTTCCAAGATTTTATTTCAAAGTTTACATTGATAGTAGAAGTATGTTTTCCTACAATCACTTAGTCATTTCGTGTAAAACATAATACGCCCATGGTGTCTAGATACACAAAGGAAAAGATTAAAATGAGAAAAAAACTCTATCTTTCATATAAAAAATTTCCTTCGCCAGGTATTCTTACATCGTTAAAAATGTTTAATAAGTAGATTAAATATTTGATTATTAATGACACGAAGGCTAAACTAAAAAAATCTATTGAATCCTGTAATACATGGGATGGTATTGATAAAATAGTGGGTATCAGTAAAATCAAACAAAACTCCGTCAGCCTAGACCCTGAAGAACTTAATGATTATTATGTTAGCATATCTTCACAGTTGTCGGGTACA
>JAQIXX010005401.1:0-14050 GCA_034700605.1 Willowsia nigromaculata | reverse complement strand
CCACTACTCCACACATTAGGTACATGCCTTTCCCCAACGGAACTGCTTTCGTGTTACTTTCACAGGCCTACATATTTACTACACACATTTCACCAGACTTGACACACAGCTGTGTAGGTTTTTATGCGTATAAGGTTTCTCCACCGGGGAAAGTAGTAATAGTAGGCCCATTAATGGCTTTCAAGTTGTTCCGGTAATCACATATTATGCCTTCCATTTATTCTGATAGTCGTTCCTTGCAAAATCGCCGCATTTTCTTCCTGAGGCAAAAGGATTAAATAACTCCACGGATGCTCAAAGAGAAAAGAGAGATTTTAGAGGATTGAATGTTCTATTATATGTGTCGTTGAGAGAGTGTGTGCTCGAATAATGTCACTTGAAGAATGCCGTAATATCTGTATATCCACATCTCTCTGTATGTGCACCCCTCGCAGTTTGTTCACCCTTTATGTTTAGCAAAAAATGTAAGGAATATCATCATCATAATAATAACATTTTTTGGCTAAGATGCTTTTGCCTGTGAGACTCTGATATTTCTTGAGAGTGAGAACAAAATGCTTAGATATGCATGTAGGTATAGAAAGAAGAGAATTGTGTATGTGTTCGTTCAACTGCTTTGCTAATACTACAATGATGATGATAATAATAATAATGCATCCTTTCATAGTCTTCCCGGGAGTGCTTAATACTTTACGCGCCGACTTCCTTCTACGAACTTCAGTCGTCTTCGTCCAGTGGTATCCGCTTTCCACCAGTTTTATTCTTCTTTTCTATCCATTTGTTTCATCCGTCAGAAAATTCAAAGAGGTAAGGAGAAGGAGAGAAAGCTGAAGTGAGAGAAAAAGAAGAAGAGGCGAAACTTTTCTCACTTCCATTGCTGCCGAAGAGACTGATTCAAACACATTATTCCCACTTCTCAACAGAGCCAAAAGAAATGTATTATTAGAGGCGCAACACAGTTCACCGTATATGACGAGAACGACGACGGAATGAAATTGCGATTTTTGGCATTAACAGAGTTTTAATGGGATTGAAATGGGAAAGGACGATTAGAGCAGCCGGTAGAGTAAACTAGAGAGAGAGAGAAGAAGTAGATGAGAATATTATTACATTGGGTTATAGAAGATTCTCTATGATACCGATAGCACTTCAAGAAAAAGTAGTAAGAGAACAGGAAAAATGTTTAAGGATGGGCAGCTGAGCTGTGAATAAGTTTATGAAGAATTCACTCCCCAAACTACCTAGAAATCCTTTCAAAATATTCTCATTTCGTGTACAACAATGCTCGAAGATATCTGATGAAGCGGGGTTTTGTTGAAATTGTGTTCTTTGAGTAATCAGAGGAAAAAATAGGAACCTTATTTAACAGTTGCATAAAGCTAGATGTAATATTTACTATCGACGAGCTTCATATAGTATTGCCTCTGACTAAATAATGCATTTCAGAAGTATTGAATTTTTTATGAAACGAATACGTAATGGGTATTGTGTTCATCTGACAAATGAATGTTACATGCGTAACAAGAAAGTCGATTTAACGAATGAAGGAATCATGAATTTAGGAACCTGGATTGGATATCCACAATTATATAAGGCCCAAAATATAGCAAGGTGTTTGAAATTTTTCTAAAAACGTTCACAGTGTAATGGAGAAAGTCCACGTTAAATGGGGAATGACTTGATTTATAGGAATACATACATCTCTATTCAGCCAGGAATCTCTTTTCACTCCTCTTTGTCACGATTTTCAGAGTAGGTAGTTGGCTTAGCCAACTCATTGAGTAGTTTTAAGTGAACGTTCATTATATGCGTGCCCTTGCTTTCTGTCAGAAAAAAAGTTCATTCATGAATACTTTTTATGCCCTTTTGGTGCATTAATTCTTTTTTTGATACAAAAACTACATTTATATACGAAATGATTCATGGACTGCAGTAGAGGGTAAAATTCAAATGGAAAAAAAGAAACTACAGTGAACTTAGTAGAAAAAAAAGTCGGTTAAAGATAAAGAGTGACGGGAGATTTCCAAAGACTCCAACTGCAATCCATCATTCTTTACGCAAGAAAGAGAAGGAGGATGTAGAGCCAGAGAGAAAAAGTGCTCTTTGGCTCGGTCCCGTTGTTTCATCATCTATTTTAAGATTTGGTCTTTTACACTAGCTAATATTAGTTTTTTCAAGAGTATGTCTGGATAAGTAGCGTTATTAGTCGTAAAAGAGTGGGCGAAAGAAAAAGTGCTGCTTCAGCAATACAAGTACTACTCAAGAGTTCATTTTCCCATTTCATTATGTCGTATTACAATGTGCTCAACTGCACACCATACATACATATTAAAATCCCAAAAACATTCATGTCCTATTTCGAGATCAAGGGTTTCTCTGGTTGACCGTTGACCTTGATGTCGACATTATTGAATAAGTTAAGATAATTGTGAAAGGAAAAAATAATTAAATGCTTTCTTAGCGCAGTTAACTAAATGAATGTATGAAAATTTAAATTGAGAAAGTTCTGGTAAATAGTTGAACAAAGTCAGAACTTCATTTTACTATTAACTTAAATTAGAGACATACAAAGGTAGACTTTAACAAAAGAAGAAATACAACATAGAAGTGGCATTTCCTTTTCCCCATTACTTTTCCAGACATGACAGGAAGCAAAGCACCTGATAATTCCAGAGGAATTTATCTTTTCTTGAACAAGCGGCAACACAATATCAAGTCATACTTACTACATTTTTATCGAATAACATATGGGAATATTTGAGTGCACTTTTCCAACTCTCCAAATACAAATCTAGGTAGCTTCTATCTTTTCATCGGAAAGGTTGAAATTTAGGAAACCAGGTTCTCCGCTTCTTACACTTAGGTTACACGCTGCATGTACTACACGTTCATGAGTCCTCTATTTTTCTTTATGTTAAGGGAGCGCACCACATCCTTCATGGTGGTGAACTTAAAAAGCATTTGAACCATGGTATGTTGAAAGTAATAAAATTATTAAACTAGACTAGGAACTTGGTCTGTCATACCTGTCAGCAAACTTAAAATTTATGGCTAGTCAAAATCTGTTGAAAGTTTTCTCCGCAAACTATCCGAGGAGAAAAGGAAAAGAAGGAAAGGAATTCCTTCAACAGATGATGATGTACGTGCCAGTTCTCTCCAGACACTAGGCAAAGTACATATAATATTGTTTTGTAACGTTAACTAAATACACAATATGTACGAAAAGAATCTACTGCAGCTTGTCTAGTTCATTCATCCATATTAGAAATTTTCGACAATCGAGTACCAACTACCACTACTTATGTCTTTCTCTCCTTCCAAGACGAAAATGTTGAGTCGACTGAGATGCTCATAAAAATTGGAAAATAGATGAAGGTGAACATTAAATACACACATGACAAAGTATCCTGTGCTGCTACACTCCTTCAAAGAAATAAATACCAGTAAGAATTAAACTTTAAGGGTGTGTATGTAGTAGTGTGTCTGCTGGAGAGAGAGAGAAAGGTATAGAGAAAAGCTGACTTGCACGTCAGACTTGGTTAGTGTGGTTCTCTTTCATGTGCCGCACCAATGGATCCCATAATCGAATAACTCTACGGTGCGATGGCTGGGGAAGAAGTGAGTTGTGAGTGAGTGACTTTTTATCTGAAACTTGGTCTCCTTTTTGGTATAAGATCACCCTTTATAAGTATAGCAGGAGAAAGTTTTTTTTTCACCCTTTGAGTTTTAGTAAGTGGAAAGTCAGTCAAATAGTGTAACTATAAATATAACTGGAATTGAGTTCAAAGAACTGTACAACTCAATAAGAAAAGTTGTTAATTTGGTACAATATATTATATTGATTGATCACGCTTCAAATTAATTAACTGTTTCAACTTTGTTTATCGTTTTTTGTAGGTTTCGTGGATTCGAAAGAGAGACTTGCACATACTTACCGTTGGGATTTTGACTTACACGAGTGATCAGAGATTCCAGTCCCTCCATTCCGATGGGACAGATGAGTGGACGCTAAAGGTCGGCTCGCCACAAATGAGAGACTCAGGAACATATGAATGTCAAGTGAGTGCTAAAATTAGGAATAAAGTTGACCCAGAAATCATAACCAATTATTACCTATGTAGAAGTACATATAGTATAACATTATGACAATATTTGTTCGTTTTATTTTTCACAGGTTAGCACCGAGCCGAAAATTAGCATTGCGTTTCAGCTCAACGTTGTGGGTAAGCAAACGAATTGGGAACAAAAGAGCAATTTCATGTCGGTAAATGGCACCATGCAGTATAACTCGTGGTTATTTCACTTCAAATATTAGTTTTTAGAAAGTTGTGACGTGTGTATAATTTGATATATATATGATGTATGAGGACGGATTTTCCAGATCACTTTTTGTTCTCAAGCTATTATCAGCGAGTAACTTTTTCTTCTTCACAAAGGAATTAAAAACCGAAAGAGAATGTAAGAGATAAATTTCAAAGATCCTTATTTCCAACTCACTAACAATTCTGACGATTGAAAGAGTTTTAAGTGGAACTTATTTATGAAGTTTTGATGCTTGACAGATATGAATATCAAAACTAATGCAAACAGCCACTACTCCTAAATATTTTGTAAGTTGTTTAATGATCAGGGACCTTCTCAAAGTCAAGTATGGGAAATAATAGCAATCATCAAAATTGTGCTTTCAGTTTACCCATCAATTACCAACATTTCTTATTTTTGTGGGAAGTATTGAAACAAAGTAGCCAATAATATATTTATGTAGCCAGTAATTCGAAATAAAAGTTTTATGCCATTATAGGGTGGATACAATATTCTCTGTTATGTGCTCAATTAAATACAGCAAGTCACTTCACTTTCTCCACTAGAAGACCACTTAAACGCTTGTGGTATGAGTACATAAAATAAGCGACAATAAAACTCAAGTTCCGATCATCATTCCTAACAACATAACGTGTTCACCCAGCTAAAAGGAGGGGTAATTAGTCGGTGGGAAATTATTCAAAGGTGTGACGTTCGTAAATGAATAGAGGAAATAAATCCTACTCTTTGCCTAATTTACCTAAAACACCTAAACTACTTTGTCAGAAAACTTATACTTTCACGAGATAACATCACTGCTGCTAAACGCATATGCTACAATCCCATTCCTATAAACTCATGTTTAAGCCGATCCTTTCACTTGTAGTGTACAATAACAAGTACCCAAAGTGCAAACCATTGCTGCTGATTTCCTTTCCAAGGGACACCTCACACCACAGATATAGGGCATGTAAACTATCTATAAACCTGAGTGAAGGTGAATGAAAGCTAAACCACACCGGCTGTCGGTAGCTGGGATGATCATTATTATGCTGGAGAATATATATGCCTAGTGCCTACCTATGTCAACATACATTATACATGCAGTGACTTGACATGAAACTACTAGTAAAAGTGATTCGTATATATGTAATAGTTCGATTTGGCTTTTAGCTGTCAAAATGAAAGGGAAATAGTGTACCATATCGGCTCCAAGCTTACTCTGGGAGACACATTCATCTCTCGCATGAACCAAAATGCTACGGTTGAAGTAAAAGAGAAAGTTTAAATTGCTGCAATTAAATATAATGACATATTTGTTTTCCCTTTGGCTTTTGCCGCTGGCTCTCCACAATTGTTGATGTTTGGCTTGAGTTTGAGTAGATAATAAATATGTAGCTGAAATAGCTACCATGCAGTGAAGAGGCATGAGGTTTAGTTTGATGATTCCCGTTCTTTTGTAGTGTAATATAATATTATTATAGAGTTGAATACGTTGGCAGAATGACGAATTCGTTTTGTATACAAATATACTGTGCCGTTTTCCATATTATTTTAGGTAGTGTTTATACTAAATATGGTGAAAGTGAAAAGTTACATGAGCTACGTAAGCTGAAAATTTGTGTGCCACGACTGTTAGATCTACGCAGTCAAAAGTTGTAAAATAATCTGCATGTGCGCTTATTGGATTTAATGTTATATGTAGTAAGAACTTTGTTTCATGTGGTTTTGACACAGTTTCGCAAGCAGAAATTCTCGGTAATCCGGAACTGCACTTGAAGAGTGGCAGTGATATCAACCTTACATGTATCGTGCGCCAGACTCCCGAACCTCCGACATATATTTACTGGTACCATGGGCGGCGAGTAATCAATTATTCACAACGTGGAGGTAAGCCCCAATGTTTTATGCACAGTGTAGATATAACACCTTCTCCGATAGTCTATCTCTCCCTATGCATCTCAATTTCTTCGTGCTTTCCAATATCAACCAAGCAATGGCATAAAGGCAACGAATAAGATGGTTGGAAAAGTGTAAATTTTTTATTAATTTTTTTAGATAACAGATTCTAGTTGTCGTTATAAAACTAACAGTTATACACTATTGCTCTATTTAAACCGACATTTAAAACGTACATCTATCGAAAAAATGAAATAGTAAGAAGCTCTAATGCTAGAATATGATAGTAATAGTGATGGAGAAAGTTGTCACATACAAATTTCCTTTCCCCCAATTTGAATTACCTGTCTGTTACAGTTTTTAACTGTTTTTACATCATCTTTAAATCGTACAGAAACCCAATCAGTAAAAATGTTGTTTACATAAATAGTGAAAATGCTGATATTTTTGAGTGAGACAGAAGCTAACAAAATGAGTCATCGATCAACGTTATAAGGAATACATGTCAAAGTATAAGGCCTTGTCTCTAAAAGTGTTTATTTAGTGGTGTGTGCATATTTCCTTCTAATTACTCTATCACATGACTCTATCTGTTTATTCAAGACTTTTTCACACATGTACACAAAATCACTTCATTTAGTCACTTAATTAGTTTCTTTCATGTGCAGTAATGCTTTTTTACTTGACGTATAGTAAATCTGCCAAAAAATGATACGCAAAGAGTTTCAAGAGCAACTCTATTACTGGGTTCAATTAGTTCTCAGGTCGTATAATGTTTTAGAAAAACTCCACCTCATTTTGAAATGAGTAACTCTTGATGCTCCATGGTGTATGAATGGCCTGATTAGGCATGATCCCAAAATCACATCTACATTTAAATCGTTTGTATCTTAAATTTTCGTGGAGAAAGTGCTTGTAACAAAAATATTTCCGTAAACTTTTATCCAAAGGTTATTCTTGTATGCAACGTAGAAAAAAAAAGGGATGCATAGGGGGAGACAGCTTAGAACACATCAGTATAGTTTTTCTTCTGTCTAAATTCATAATGACGTACATTTAAATTATAATGATTTTTTTTTGAATCTTCCCACTCCCCTTCTTCATTTTTTAGGAATAAATGTGGTAACAGAGAAACAGACAAGAACCTCACGTCTTCTCATCTCCAAAGCTCAACCATCCGATTCGGGTAATTATACGTGCTCGCCATCCAACTCGGAATCTGCTTCAGTACTTGTTCATGTGCTCAATGGTAAGTGCTTGTGTCGTTTACTTGTCGATTTACCTACTTGTTCCCTCGTTCATTTTCTTCCGTATCTCCTCTTTCCTCCTCTTTTTTCTTATTTTCTAGTGTATATCCTTGCAAACGAGAGATGCCATTATTGCCACCATTGCTTCGTTTATAGTTTTTTTCTCTCCAGCGAAATATTTGATGTCATTGCTCTAAGATTAGAGTATGGAATAGCATTCCATTGCATTTTGAGTAGGATGATAAGACGGAAACGGGGTAAAAACTACTTTACTTCGAGTACGACAACGGATTGCAGATATAAATAAGTAAAGAGGCTACACAATGAGGGGATGACACCATACGCTACATTGGTACAACCATGCACATTAGCATTCTGTTGAGATTACGTATACATATGCGTTATCTTAAACGAAAGGATTTAACCATTTGCCATTTCTCGCACATTTCCTGTTGGTCAGCAGAATTACGTATCGATTGTAACCGCAGAAGAGGAACATAAAACGCCTCTCTTCTCGTCGTTGTCGCATGTAATTTAGGCAGAGAGGAGTAAATGTTCCAAGCAAAGTACTAGAAAAGTTGAGTATGTGTTTTGTCCGGTCATGAATATAATTCGGAAATACAGAAACATCCATTGTCTCTACGTGTGTGCCTTTGGTCGTTTCAGTGGTAGCAAGTACAGTAGTGCGCCATGTACCAGTTAGTGAGAAAACGCTCTGCTGAAATGGGTATGAAGAAGAGCTGTAAATTATACATGGAATCTGGCCTACTTTGTCGATTCCCTTGTAAGAGAAAAGAGAGTCTAAAGGATAACCAATATGGTTTCTAGAACACTCGCTTCTCTCGAATCACTGTAGTCGTTTCGTCAGATTTTTATCTCAAAAGCTCTTATATTCTTCGTGACTGATAAATGGACATGCATTTGTACCATCACTACTACTGAAACTCTATATGCACTACTATGCACACACACTTTTTTGCACACTTCTTATTATAACACATGGGCTGCTAAAGTAATAAGAGTCGATCTAACAGCATGATTTCTCTTATTTCTTTCCGTGTCTAATGGACTATAAACTGTTGCTGACTTCTCGCTGTATGTATTATTCTTATTATTATTGATGATAAGTTTATTCCAATTTCTGCTGTATTTACTCAGTCAGATCATCTCACTCTGCTTCTCTACGATATAAGCTCAGGCTCATAGTTATATGAATTGTGAGCCTTTTATGGTTTGACCCGATTGTTCAGATATATCTTATTTGCAAAAAGAAATGACTTTGATACAAAACAAATAGTCGGAATACGCGGCAAAAACAACTTGAAAGAAAATGCGATGCTTTCTAGTACTTTCACGAAGAATGTTGTTCTCTCCCGTCAAGAGGTTCGGTTGGGAAGAAATTTAATGACCTTACAAACTTTCCTCAGCTTGAATAATGGATGCTGAAATAAAGGAACAACATGTTTGAAAGTTTAGCGGAAAATTCCTTATTTCTCGTGAATTTTTTGTTCTCTTGATTAATTTTGATAAGAGGGTAAGATACTTAAGTTTAGCATAAAGCAATAAAGTCTATATAAAATTTCCATGTCATGCGGTGTTGGTAAAATAATATTTATTTCTATACGTCTGCAATCTATAATATTATGCAATACACAAACATTAATGGTCATAATAAATTGGGAGGAAAATGAATTGTCTTTTAATAACGCATAGTTTTTGTTTTAATTACATAATATACAGAAAGCAAGTTGGCTTGAAGTTAAGTTTTATCATTTATCTTGGGATAAGAAAGTCTAATTATTTTAAACATTTTAAGCTTGATATTTTTACAAGGTTGAATGAGACCACCACCGCATAATACCCGAAACTGTACTTTGTTCCACAGTTTTCCATCATAGCATGTGGAATGTATTTATACCAAACGTAATGCTAGATTCATAAATTTTTAAAGGGTACCACAATATTCAGTAGCAACTCCTTCGAATTCCCCCTGTTTGATGTGAATACGATCAGCAATTGGGTCTCAAAAGATCACTCATATGAAAATGTTAGTATGATAGCCAAAATTTTATAATGTATGCATTTACGAAAGAACTTTGGATACAACAAAGCAAGGCACCGATAACGTTTGACGTGTTTTCGTGCCATGATCATTATGCCATGTAAAGCAGGTCCCTTTCTCTTTATAAAGTACTTTAGTACTTATGTCATAAAAATAAAAGTCCTATCGGAGTAGCATTCTCAAAAGAAGGAAAGCAAATCCAATCAGCAGCATCCTTTTGCTCTCTAATTAGCTCTTGCACAAAAAGATAATTAGTCAAGCCGCGTGGTTGGTCTGACTGAGTATATATGGTCGTGGTAAAGACAAGAATGAACTTACTGACTTACTCTTCACTGTATCTCCTTTGCTTCCTTCTCTTCAGCACATCTTTGCAGGGATGACGCAAAAGTATAATTTCGCAAACTACAGTGTGTGGTGCGAAATAAACGAACTGGTTTTGCCAAACGTGTGTCCTCCTTCCACATTTTTAAAAGGAAATTTATATTGATGGCGATGCTGCCATATGAAAAATAATTTCCTGGGTACACGCGTACAATCACACACATACGAATATTATATGAAGTTAGTCTAACTATCTACTTTTTAAGTCATTTTAAAGATTTGGAAAGCTAAGCTTATCTACTTGATAGTTCTCTAACAAACGACTAAAGTAGTGACACACTCAACATTCCCAGCCATCCTACTATTATATGGATTGAGGCATAAGGCCTGCCACGATATATTAATTTAATTTTATAAATGCATGTATTTCATAGAGAGAATACTGTCAAAAACTGTTTCGAAGTCTTTTTTGTCTCTGCAAAGTTTGTAAAAGAAAAGTAGAAAGACTAACAAACCAAACCTTTTATAATTAGGCGTGTTTTTCTTTCCCGATTGTATAAGAGAAAGACACATTCTTTCTACAATCATGACATCATTTAGGTCTATTTTCGGAGGAAATTGCTATGCAGAAGTGTGTCTAATGCTCACAAAAACTATAAAATACGTCGTTGAAAGAGGAACTTGAATTAATTCTCCCTATAATAAATGTACATAAATGTGTGTGTTTGAGTGTTGTATGTATGTAAATGCGAGGAGAAGCATTACCAACAAAACTTTCGTTTTATCCACCTACCAACTTCTCTTCCACTAATGACTTATCTTTCCAACAGCACAACTTTTTACCACGAGAACTTTTCTAGCGTTTTTAGTAAGAGTCATTGCTGATTGATATCTTTGCTCACATTATCTCCGTCATATCATGAATTTACAAATCACCTTTCCTTTTATGTCTAGAGCTGTGCTAAACCATTCCGTCAGTTTTAATTCCGTCGTTTTCCCAGACCTCAAAATTGATTCCCCATAAAATTAATCGGTATAAATTATGTAAAGTCTAAAGCAAAAGTATTTAATTTCATATACACATGGTGAGTTTATATATATTTTGTCATGTGCACTTCTTATTTTGCCGTTTTTGCCGAAATTGAGTCTAACTTTTGCAGTGCCCAAAGCCATCTCTGCATTTAACAAAAGTTCATACCTATTTAACTATTGCAGTACACAGTATTACACAGTAATATCAAATGCTTCACCATTCAAATTACAGTAAGTTTATGCAAATCAAAATATTTGGATACACTCGTGGGCGTTTTTAGCGGAATTTCAAATTGTTTACAAAATTTATATTCCATGTATCATTGCACGTGCTAATATTCCTAGTAACACACTTAAATCAAATGGAATGCGATGTATGAATATCTTAGAATTTTCCTGTTGGTCTAGAGCAAACAGCGAAGATTCTTCACAGGTATATATGTAACATAAGGGTCGATTTTATCTTTGATGTACATAAAACAAATATTCTTACTGAATATCACATTCCTTATTTAACTCACTGAATATTATGATGCATGATAATATTTGCAATTATGAATCCAAAATAAGAAGTTATTGTATAGAGCAAGTAGAAGAAATGTAGGTTATATAATCTCTAACCTATGTGAGTAGAGGTTTGATGAAAAAAAGTATCTACATCAGAGAAAGCAGGAGCTTTGTAAAACATAATTTAACACTAACTAAATTACATTGATTGACATTAGAACCAACTCAGCTCACATAGTGTCCATAGCCTGACATGGCATATTTGGCTTTGTGTCCCTTTCCTCTAACTCCACATCAAAGAAAGTGTGACCATTCATTTATTGACTAAAAACAAACGAAATGGAAACAAATATTTAAGGGGAAGTAAGGGAAACACAATTAGTACTCTGTTCAAGGCAACCAAACAGTTAGGTAGGTAAAAAGCTTTATAGTGTGTGTGTAGACAAAAGCAAAGTTTTTTTCCGTGAAAAGTTTTAAACTTTCACTATTCATTTGCGCTTGTATACTTTGGGGAATGTGTCTCACAATAAAATGTATAAACTTGCCGCGTATGTGATGCTTTTGGCATTGGTTGTTAAAACAATACCAAGAGAAGAACTATTGCTTCTGAGTGCGAACAAAGGAATTAGGATCGAACTAGTTTAAATTAACAAAAAAGTTAGCCTGTCGTTCCAAACAAAGAGTCCTTGAGGGGTGCCCAATGCAGTGAAGATGTGCTTGTTGTTTAGCGCAAGTGTATAGAATACACATTACAGTGCCTACATGTTCTTCCGCCATTGTCGTATATCAAAACAGATATTACGGAGAATCTTTTACTTTCGGGTACTAGCACTGTGTATAGTTTTCATTTGGGTAGGCTAGTTTTAAGTGGGTAAAAGTAGAGAGAAAGTATGTCTAGTTTTGCGATTGCGAGCTATTACTGCTTTAGAGTACACAAATTCACACTTGCATCATTATGGTACACTTGCTGATACATTCCTTCGAAATAGGATGACACCAATGCTGCTTATCAGCATAGTAAATCGTGCCCGTGGGACTAGACGAAAATGTTGTGTTTTTATTTATTTTAAAGCAGTACACTAAACACAACTAAAGAAGGGCGTAAAGTGAAAGTATCCACGTTATTGGTAAACGGCAAGACCTGTGAAACGTTTCTAATTTTAACCAATTAGAAACTGTGTGTGAACTGTAAGCAAATCGTGTGGGCAAAACAACTTCCTACATATAAACGAACGAAGGTGTTAGCTTTAGCTTAACCCATTCGCTCATTTTAAAGCTTCCAAACTCGTTCACTGTTATTGCTCTGTCGTTTTTTCACCAAACAAGTATATTGCTCAACTATCGGTAATCAACTTTCTTAAACTTAAACAAATGAAAAGTTTTGCCCTTTTTCTTCCGTCCTGTTTTTGAAAACAAAAATCCCATGGGCATTTGAAACTGTGTACTTTAGTTTACACCCTTCATTAACAATCTAACTTGATTTTCTCAGAAAATGTAAACGAAATGCTTTTTATTCTTCATCTCATAAACGTTTAAAGCTAGTAGCGGTTTCTTAATGTGTACAGTATATGCATACTAAAGAGTATACTTCGTGTGTATTTATTAATAATAGGTTTTACTTTTGTAAATAGTTTGAACAAAAAAGTATAGTATGATTTACATGAATTTATGAAAATGTGCTCATAAAACAATTTTACGACGAAGATTTACTATGAATTATTGATTGATCATGATCAGGCCAGGAGCCTACCAACTTGGTGAGGTCCTGCCATTAAGAAGTTCTCACGGGCTACATCGAAAAAGTAACATTCAATATGTCGTGTTGCTACATTTTAGTTAGTTTCTCTGTTGTTCATATTTACTTTCTTTCAAGTGTATGTCTGAACGTACATAGGTCCTTTTGATGTACAGTAGGTGTAGGCGGTAGAAAGTTTTCTCTTTTTCACGTTATCTTTCACACAGCTCAGCTTAAACAATAGAATGCATACTTTCTCTGTTGGGAAAAGTTCTCACAGCTCATTACAGAAAGCTAACGAAAGACCAGGGAATTTCTTGAAAGAGTTGCCCTCTTTAACAAAGAACCTAAGGTCTTTAATCCAGAGCTATATGGATTATCTCAAATAATTCTCGCATCAATGATTTTGAGTTGCCCACTTTCACTTTGTCCTTTTCCTCCAACACTTGCACATTTCGTGCCTGGTGACTTTTACGTGTAGAGAAGAAGAATCATGGGATTAATGATTTCAGTGAACGAAAGGCGGAGGCATTTTCAGAATGTTCAAAGAAACGTTAACAAACAAATGAAATTTCTCCTTCTGGTTGTCTGCATATGCCATCCACGCCATCCACACGAATGTACGGCTTCTTTTATCACCGTTTTGCGTATCAAAGGAAGTTACACATATCAGCAAAAATACTTGTTTACTTCCGCTCCCAAAAGTCCTGGCAAAAATGATGATGTGGTATTTCATTGCCGGACCAATTACAGTGTGGTGCTGATTCTGCTCCTGGGTTGCC
This sequence comes from Willowsia nigromaculata, assembly GCA_034700605.1. Lineage (NCBI taxonomy): Eukaryota > Metazoa > Arthropoda > Collembola > Entomobryomorpha > Entomobryidae > Willowsia > Willowsia nigromaculata. The sequence continues at coordinate 163 of JAQIXX010005401.1, read as the reverse complement.
AGTAAAGAACGTAAATGTACATACATGGTGAAGAGACGTGTGTAATAAACTCCTTTCGTAGGATCCCGAAGGTCACATTGTTAAAGCTGTGCAGAAATCATCATTCTTTTCCAATCTTGAGATCTTAAGGCTTGACTCAATCGTACGATTCTCATGACACACC
>JAQIXX010005400.1:0-14052 GCA_034700605.1 Willowsia nigromaculata | reverse complement strand
AGGAGGTACTAACAAGGCTTGGTGCAAAATCAGGGGCAAATCGGGAGGAGACGAAAAACCCTCCTATCCTTGTTAGTTATTAACACATTTTTGGGTTGGTGAAACTTTGCAGGATATTGGGAATCTACCTGATTCAAGTTGTCTTGGACAAACATAATGCGAATATTTGTGAAAACGTATCTGCACTTGTCAAATGAAATATCAATAAAAAACATGTCAAATCTTTCTGGTCCCGAATCAAAAGTTTCAAAAAGAGTATCAAAGGCTTCTCGAAACCATTCATCATGGCAGACATAGTGTACTGCAGAATGAGCCCACACAGCTTTAACTGATAATAAAAATACATATATTGTCAAGAAGAGTTCCATCCTAAGTCCTTTATATACTGGTGTTAGTCTGTAGAATAGTTGGCAATACTAGTTTCTCTATTTCTCAATAAATAGTTTTTTTGTTTTCAGTGATTCACAAAATTCCTAAATACAGAAAAGATATAAAAAAATTTCAAAATATTCCAAAAATTTAAACTTGGTAGTCGTTGCTTAATTTTGGGTTAAAAAACCTTGACTAACTTCCAACTTATCTGTTGGAAATCTTTAAAGAACCATAGTAAACCAGAAAGAAATTTTTTCGGGTTGTAATTGTTTGTTTTTGAAATGGGTTACATGCGTATGTCTAATAATCGTGACTTCTAAATGAATATTGTTACTTTGATGAAGATATTGAAAGAAACGTCTAGTAGAGGTTAAGGGAAACAATTCTCACCAATTGATAGAGCCCAGATGTGACATATTTCGCTTTTTAATGTTAACTGGGCATAAAGCTAATTTTTTACATATATTCAGACACATTTTTCTACTAACACTCAAAATTTCAAACTGTGCGTCATGGCGTTATAATTGAAGTATTGAAATAAATAGAGCATATAAAGATAACTTGATAAAAGATAAAATGATGGAGTAAAAACTGAATATGCATTCACCTGCTTAAATTCATTTGAATTAGACTTGAGGTTAAACAAATGTTAAGCTAACATGAAAGAAAAGATGATATAATGAATACACAGATAAGCTCACTCAACGTTTTTATGTTAAAATTATTGCATTTGGCTTATTGGTCTAAACGTATTGTAAAGAAATGTTAATTTATTATATTTTATATCAAAAGCATTGCCCGTGCTTGCAAAAACAAGTATGCACACATCATTTTTTGTTTTGTTTTGCGTAACTTGTATTTTGTTTTAGAGAACTCCTATTACAATGCTGTCATATAGAAAAACCTTAAATCCACAAAATTTAAAAGAATTCGGTTTTCATTAAATAATAAATGTGAGCACTTAGAGCGTTTTTTGAGAATATGGTTTTGTTCTCCTTCTACTCCTATTTACTCTCAAAATTTCAAGTTATTTTTAAATAATAGAAGCATAATAAGTTCTTCAAAGTGTGAATTCACATATTTGAAAGTTTGAAGAAGCATTTTGCTCGAATTGTGTAGTTTGGCTTTTAGAAGCTTCCCAAATTGCTGCGCATTTTGGCTAGGAAAAAGTATTTGTGTTACATAAATGATTCATTAATGATGAATGATTAACACGGGTATTAGGTTTGTTGTACCTTATTCCTCTTCTATGGTTACATGGGATATGCCGTAAAATCTCAATTTCATACGGACGCCTTCTAATAGATTCACTGGCGTCTACTAATGAAAAAGTCGGCGAAGTACTATAAACGCTTTCCCCTAATAGGCGACTCATCTTGTTTCATTTATTAAATTACCGTATGTAAAACAGTGCATATCTGTACAATCGAGTGAATAAAAATACAATAGCAGCCTCGCTTAATTACGCGTCTCCTCCTAATAAACGCTCCGGCGTCTACGGACTAAACCATCTTCGATGTAAAAAAAACACCCCGGCCTCCATATGAGATTTTACGGTAATTATTGAAGTATGGAATAATATCCCTTTTTGTTTTCATGCATGTTTGGATACACGGATGGATATGCGTCAGTGCGTATTTTTTACATGGTCAATCATTCAGAAGCTAAATTTCAAATTGCACATTAGACTAATTGAAAGTAGAAATTATGCTGCAAAGAACGTAACATGCAAGGACTCCAACACTGTTTGTTATTGAGATATCGAACAATACACTTCCTTTGCGTGCAAGATTTTTGTGTAGAGTCGTTAGTCTTGCGTGTGGAATCAGGTATTTTTTACCATGAACTTGCATCTAAATGTTTGAAACTTGTTTGGAAAATTTAATTTTTTGATATTAGCGACAAAATATTTTCAAATCTAAATAAAGTAAATTCTGCTTCACCCTAATAATTTTTGTATAGATCAAATAATTTTGGACTGCATTAATTTTGAAAAATATACTTCTCACATTGTTTCCTATTACCAATTTTATTTGCAACTATATTGCTTAAATGACGCAAGAGAAACTCTTCATTTACAAATCTCTGTCACAAATTTCCCAATTTAAAAACCTTTCTACATTGCATGTGGCCTGATTAGCCAATTGGATATGCACATGGTATGAATATTCGCCCACGTAAAACTGTACTAATCATCACAAGTTGTGTTCGGTCATAACTATAAGATATTGCGGAGAGCGGCTTAAAATTTGCATCATCCGCAAACTATGACGGAAGGAAAATGACGAAAATAATTTTTTTGCAATGATTGCAAAATAAAAAAAGATATACGTTCTTAAAACTGCTTTAACAACGAGCATAGAATATCATTTAATATTGTGTGACTAATATAATAATTGTGCAAGATCTATGCTTAATAGTGTAATAACGAAACAAATTTGTTTGTAAAGAAATTTTTGTAAACATATTATGCCATCCATTATTCTTTATCTACTTGGTTCATAAAGCCAGACGGAAGAGTCAGAAATTTTGTATTTTGAAACACTGTGAACTGCGTTAACACATAACCTAATATCCAAATAAAGAACCGATCATGCACTGATTTTAAATAAAACTATATCTCATGATTTCATCATATTTTCCTGCATTGTGTGGTATTAACAAATGGACAAGTTCACATATTATCATGAAAAATGGAATCATCTTACTTATGTTTCTTGAAAATTGAAATATTTCATGGCGACAATAATAAACACATTATATTTAATGAAAAATAAAACTGAAAGTTAAAAACTTAAAATATTGTGAAAAATTTATAATTTTGCCATTCGTGCAAAGCATCATTTCTAATAAACAGCACTTTCAAAATTATATCTTCTGCAAATATCTACGTTCATATTTTGAAAGGGAAAGGGGCGGTATGCCTCTCTAAATGGGTCTGGGCTATTCGATAATCACTAAAAAAGAATATATCAATCGAAAGCTCTTATCAAGCTGAGTAACTTTGTCAATTGGCACAAGTGTCGAAAAAATTGCAATCATGGTGTTTTAAGGGGTCAAAGTTACCGATTTTAATATGGGGGTAAATGGAGAGTAAACCCCATTATTTCTTGCAGGCCCGAAACGAGTCAAAATCCACAAAAAACATGAATTATTGAATCTACCGGAACATGACCTTCATTTGAAACGATTTGATTAATTCATGTTTTTTGTGGATGCAAAACGTGATAGACTGGATGCAAAACGTGAGGGACTGGATGCAAAACGTCCACGTAAACCACAATAAAAATGTCAAGGCGTTATAACATAATTGAATATTTTTAAAATGATTTTAATAAGTTCCAATATAAATGACTTATCACCCTAAAACAGAGGAATCGTCACCTCTTTCGTATTTTTTACAAAAAGAGCCTGGACTCGCTGAAATAAGGTGGCGACTGAAAGAATTAAAAGTGACGAAAACCTTTTTGCCGATTGCAAATCGCGTAAATGTTTTATCCGGTAATTGGTTGAAAATTACTCCAGTGCATCCTATTCTAAGTCATACAACTTCTCTCTTAATTGCCAAATATGACTAGTGAATGTCAACTACATTTCATTTTAATTTAGTAGTAAAGCTTGCATAATCTTCATGATTCAATCTACCAATATTGTCAATCACATAATTCAGTTTATGTTCTCCAAGCGTATTTTTTAACTTTTATGCAAGCCTGCAGCACGTAAATGACTTCACGGACCAAAGAGCTTATTTGTTTATGGAAATCATTTATATTCTGTTATAAAGGCATGCTGAAACTATAACTACAACCGGTTAGAAATTTGTCCGAGACCACGGTGTATATAATACACCGTGTAATTGTAATTGTTAAAGACGTGTCACTAACACTTCAGTATTGTATACCTACGGATTAAAATTTTCCAGAAAATATCAAATCTACTAGTCTGTCCATTTCACTCTGCCGTTTCATTCCTCACATCCAAATACAATCTAAGGTCCAACATTTTTATCGTCTCCGTTTCTCACTGCACAACTCTTAGAAAACCAAATTTTATACCGAAGCAAATAGTATTTTCTTATATTAATGAACCTCTAACGTTACATTACAACTTTACCAAGTTTATTTGTAGAATGTAATCAAATCAAAACGAATTAATAAACTGTTGGCCATAACAATATAATCTCCTTTAGAATGCTAAGAAAGAGAAATTTTTATGAAATTTGCATGTGCATGTATCCAACAGATGGGTTACTTTATTCATTACGTGTCCTTATGGAGTTATGTTTGCGTTCAGACTACTTCAAATTCTTTAACCTACCATACTTCATTGCAAGAAAGGATTTTGTTGTAAATATTAACTAGAGGATGTGGAAATTGGGAGATTACACGGAACATTCATTGTGTAAATTATGCAGTCGTGTACGTAGAAACTGAAGACTAAATTTTGTAACAATATACTTATTGCGTAATTGCAGTGACTCAAAGAGCTGAAGCTTTATTGTGCGAAATGCAACTTCGAAAAATTGTGAAGACGGTGAAAGTTTAAAAAAAATATATTGCAGTATTTAAGTTTGCAAATACACTTCAAACATCTTACTGTTAAAGAATTTATTAATAATATGTTCCCCCTGTTTGCATCTCTTAAAACAAAGTAGTAGTAGGAATATTAGATGGTTAAATTCATGTAGTTTTAAGTCATAATTACGTTGACATATACTAGTGTTTATCATAAAATTTATTTAAGTTGAACACTAAAATAAAACGTGTTAATTGCAAATATTTGTTTAATATCTAAACTAATAAATCAAGTAGCATAAAAGGTTATTGGAAGTGAACATATTTACAAATTTGGTGGAAAGAATATTTGAAATATTTTTTTTATTTCAGATATAAAATGCATTGTCAATACACTGAATATATTCGAATTTACTACTTCCAGTCTTCTGTGGTGACAGATCCTGGAAAATGTTGTTCTAGTTTTCTCCGAATCCTTTCGGATCTCTTTGGTTGGTTTGTGAGGTTAAACAATTTTTCAATACATGTCTTAATGTCGCATGAATCCCTGTTAAGATAGCATTATTGAAAATTGTGTACTATTAACCCAGGAATGGTTTATGTGATAACATACATACAGGCTTTCGATCTCCTTAAACAGTTCACACATTCTATCTTGCTCAGAAACAAACTGAGAACCCTCAAGTTGCCTTGTTACAATAGGATCCCAAAATGTTAGTGTTGATAATTCTGAAATTATAACTTTATTCGACTCCGTATTGTCCAATATCTGTGTTACGTCAAATCTGATATTAAGAAGGATTTCATGCTTAATCTTGTCTTCATTATCAATATTTAGTTTGAAATAAGTGGTTTTTGACCCTGAAATTTGTTTTAAAATCCTGCACATAATTCATGATAATATTCGTAATTACCAAAAATTAGTAAATCGCTAGTAATTGAATTAAACTCTCTTCTCAGTTCAATTCTCTAATAATGGTGCTTCACAACACATTTACCTCTATTTTCAGTATCGTCCATTGGTGGGCTTTTGGAACACTTTTGTGTGTTATTGCAGCCTGAAAAACATTCGTCATTCGAAAATATAAATTTTTTAAGCGAAATAACACTTTAAATATAAAGCTTACCAGATAAACATATTTTTCTTTTCTCCACTCTGGAAGGTGTAATCAAACTTTCAACAAGGCTTGCATCTGCATATTTCTGAGAAATCAAAAACAGATTGTCCTTCGTTAACTGCAAAATAAAATTTTCAGTTTCAATTGTATTAAAAAGTTTTTAATTATAATTTTGCGAGACAGTTCTAACTATGTGAATGGGTTTGATGTTCCATAAGGCACAACAAAGTATATTACAGCATTATTTTTCTATTTTATAAAAAAATGTTTTAGTTACCTGTATAATAATGGTGTTACCATTGCTACTTAGTAATTTGTTCCCATCTTGTGAATCCTTAGAGCTAACATTCATTAATGCGTATACCCTGTTCTTTGAAACAGTTTTACCAAGCCCTCCAAACAATTTCACTTCCCTTGAGAATGTCTGTATCAGTATTTGGGGAATTTTAAAGGGCCATATTAGGTTTTAATGGAAGGTGGGCCCAGAACGGACCCTTACAAATCATATAGCATTCGAAAGCCCTTGTCACGTTTTACAAGAATGTCAATGGGCACAAGTCTCTAAAGTGTTGCACAAGACCACTTTTGGGTCTTTGAAGTTCGGATTTTAACATGCGCTTAAATGGGGCAAAATGTGGTGCTGAATTAGGTGTTTTTGACTTGGTGACAATCACTATCAATTATGAGTTGTAATTGTCGGGAATGCATTTTATTTTATCACCAATACATTGATTTTCACTCTAAACGTTATTTTGCTCTCAAAACGCAGCATTACAGAAACACGAATTACAGTTCATAATGAACGCCTTTTTTGGCCCATTTACGCACATGTTAAAATCCGAACTTCAATCGGCCAAAAGAGGCTTTGTGCAGCACTTTTGAGACTTGTGCCCATTAACATTCTTGTAGAGCGTGACAAGGGCTTTCGAATGATATATGATTTGTAAGGGTCCCTTCTAGGCCCACCTTCCATTAAAACCTAATAAGGTCCTTACAAAGTCAACTGTGTAACCTCAAGCAAAATTGTCAAAATTCACTTTTGATTATTTTTGTCATTTTGCTTGCGATCCCTCAATTCCGTGAAAGTGAAAAATTTTATTTAAAAAAGTTTACCTGTCCTAGCGCTCCTGTTCTAGAAGAACTAAGTACGAGCACATCAAAATTGCACTTTTCAGCTGAAATGCCTCTCCGGACAAGAACTGAAAACCCTATGATATCTGAAGAAAATAAAAATTATATACATACGTACACTTTATCTACTTTTTAAAAATGTATCCCATACCAACCAAATCCTCATTTGTGTCGTCAAGAGACCTTAATCCTGTAAATTGGAATGGAAGATATTTGTGGAACCTTGGGCCACCGTTCACATCAAGGATGTCCTTTGTTGAGTAGTTGAACAGTATTTCAATTTTTTGGAATCTAATGAGTGGCTTGTATGGCGGCATAATTGTCTGCAGATCAAAGTTTTTAATTCGCACTGTTTTCCCACACTGAAAATTTAATAACAATAAAAGATTATAAAGATTATAAATAAAGACAGCCATTAAAAGTTATGAAAGAGGTAAACCATTTGCCAAATTTCTAAATAAAATAAAATCACTTTAAAATTTCAACATAGAAAATGATTAATCGTAATGGTAATGTCAAACTCACTTTTAACAAGTAGCATATATTTTTTGCGTTTATGGAAGGATTTTCCCCAAGTCTTAAAGTTGCGGCAACATGTCCTGTGTCATCAGCTAGTATAAAACGTAGCCGCTTTGGATTATCAGGAAGCTTCTTTCCCTTCTTCGTTGGTAGCTCCGATGACCACACGATATTCGTTGTAATATAAAGACTTCAAAAGATCAATTATTGCTGGTATTATCACAAAATATATGGTTGTGTTGTGTTAACGTTTTTAAAAGTTATTATTATCATCTCATATTTTGTACGCTTACTCTTTCGTATTACTAAAGGTTTTAGTTAAAAGTTCCGAAACAGTCACGCGCTCGCTCCCGTAGATATCATTCTCCTGATTGTTTCTACGTTCAGTCAGTTGGCTTTCAGATTGGTTGCTCATCATTACGAATGAGCAAAATTTTAACTTTTGAAAGATGTTCTGGTTTTATAGCTGGTAAAAGAATAGAAGACTAATAGAAATTTCATGTAAATAATGTAAATCCTAAGTTGGGTTAGTGTTCTTAACTATAACCAAATAAATAGATCCAGGAATATACAACAAGTATACCTTTACTATTTACTAAGTTGGAACGCAGCGAGAAACGAACTTTAAAATCTGAATCTGGAGCAAAGTTCTGTGTTTTCTTCATGGAATTATCAACTAACACATTTATTTCACAATTTCCTTTCTGTAAGTACTTGAATTTGTAATGTATAATAGATAGTCAACTTAATAACATGTTAGAGATTAATAAAAAACAACCATTACTGAATTAAGCTTATTGGTTGACTGACTTACTGAAAAATATATGAAATAAAAATTTGATCAAATTCAAAATTTGTACGACCAAAACGTCTAAAGTAATGTATATTCTCGTGTATCGCTTGTACTAAAGTAATTTCGACTTGTTGGTGAATGTAAAAAATATTTCTGACCGTTATTTGATAAAGGAATTTTTGTAGTAAGGTTTGGTTAAGATTAAAATGCTATACTGCACTATTTTGTTCAGAGGAGATGTTGGTACACCTGAGTTAATGCTTAAGGAAGATTCAATATCTTTGTCCGTTAACCAGTAGAAAGCTCTAGAGGTATTTTATTCAGCAAAACATTATCTTAAGTAAATATATTTCGTGAAATACTTCCGCATGTGATAATACATAACAGTGTTTTGTGCACCACAACAAACGCTCCAAAAATCAGTAAATATTTGCAATTTGGTGGCATGAATGCTGGATAAGCCCTATCACTATGTTCTCGTAATAACAAGAAATTAATATTGTGATGTGCTGAATCCAAGGAAGCCATACTTGTCTACGTTTCTTGTCTTGCTTAACTAAATTTAGTTTCTGTTGATGCTATTTGAGTTTATTGTCCATAACTTTCCACTAGGACATCCAGATTCACATTACCAACCTGATGCTTCTATTTTGTTTTTTATTTCATGTGTGCATACTGTATTTGCAGAGATTAGATAAATCTTACAAAATATCTACTGTGAGAATATACCCTGCAAATGTCTGCAATGGGTATGTATTAAATATACTTTTGATCTATCGTCCTAACATAGAAAGTGGCAATTAATATGCAAATAGTGACAACTGCATACTGGATAGGGACAAAAAACCCTTCCCATTAACCTAATTAGCAAACAAGAAGTAAGTTATGTCTGATATAAGATTTCTCGAAACATAGATAAAAAAATACTTTGATGCTCAAAGGAAGTTTTGTACGTAACATTGAATAATGTACAAAAAATCAATGAATACAAAATTGAATGCTTGCATAACTGTAATACATGAGTTCCTTTATTACAAAGAAATGATTTGTACTCAGAATTTAGCATGTAAAAAATTAGTTCATAATCCACCCATCATTTGTTTTTTTGAAGATGCGGCTTTAGTTTTGAAGTTACATAGTTAAATAAATTGTTAGCACTTCTCCTGGTTGCTAAGTTACCACCGTAAATTTCTTATGATTCCAATAAAACATACCTTACATCCTTCCAATTTCGTAATTCAAGAAGCTAAAATTGCCTGGATGGTCAAGTACCATTGAACAACTACAAAGGTCAATGTCAATTAGTATTTAATTTTGTTTCTTTTCTTCAACACTTTCAAGTTACATCACCGTATCAACTCAAAGAAATGAATGCAAATGTGAAATTTAGTTATTAATATTGCCATACATTTCAAAAGCAAAATTTGAAGACAACAAAATTTTCACAACCAGTCATGAGTTTAAGAAAGAGCAACGTTTAAGGATAATTAGTAAATTTCAATAATGACTCATTGTAATATCACTTGTAATTACCTGAATTCAGGTGATTTGGGGTCGATTGATGCATGGAGGACATCGCTTACCAAAAATTCCTGAATTTCTTTTTAATTATGTATAAATTTATACGTAAATTACACAAAGTTTCTGAGATCAATTTTGATATTTAATGGGCTTGGCACATAGCAAATTCATGAACACAATGCTAGAATAATTTCTGTCTATTTAAATAAGAAAAATTGTGGCTACCATAAATTTTTAGGCAAATCTTTCACTACACTTTTACTCGTTCACGCTCTGTAATCAATACACATAAATTTAAAATAATTTTAATCATTTATTTGCAAGCAGGTAGGAACTCAGGACATGTTGGAATGGTTTAAGCCTTTAAACAAGAGCTATTCAACCGACCTTCAAATGTATAGAGCAAATAGAATGTATTTAAAAGGTCCTCAGGATTTGATTTTTGCGTTTATTCTAACGATAGATAAGTTTTTGGTGCTTATTGGGCACCAAGAACATCTAAAAAATGGTACCTACATTTCACGATGTCAATCGCGAGTAGACGATGTCTTACGAAAAATATTTTACTCTCAAGTGGTTTGTAAGTAGATTTGAGTGTGGCTATGAAATTTAGAATAGGTACGGGTTTTAGTACGTTCAACACAAAACTTTATTCTGCACATTAATACTTCAAAAATGTTTGCTACTTTCTCAATTTTTGCTGTACATATAATCAAACAAATCTATGCATTCAAAATATTTTATACATTTTTACACTGAAAATTAGAATGCCAACCACAAAAAATTAAATTGATTTATAAACTTGTCTTTTCTAATCTGGACACAAATTACAAAGAACCAGATACCCGTTTTTGTATATCGTACAAGAAATCATGAGTAAGAACACAGCTAAAAAACTTATTACTTTAAGGTGTGAGCAGACCATCAAGGTTAAAAGCAATTTTCATTTATAGATAGTTTTCATTAAAAATCTTCAACTAACACTTTGATGTCTTTCCTCTTATCTCCACAATTACCTCGCTCTCTTTGATATGAGCACGAATATGACGAAATAGACGACCAACTACTTTAAATTCCCTCCCACAAAACAGACAGCACCGAGGCCTTTTCAAATGAATTTTAGAATGTTTCCTGACTTCCGCTTCGATAAGAAACGAGCGTCCACATGTTCCACATGAGTAGGGCTTTTCCAGAGTATGTCTTCGTTGAATATGGTCATTTCTGGCTCCATTTGAGGGAAACTCCATATCGCATAATTCACACTTAAATGGTCTCTCACCCACATGACGTATCAGATGTTGAGTGTATTCGCTATTAGTGCGAAACTCCTTTCCACAAAATATACAACCAAATGCTAACTGCAATGTCTTGTGCACTTCTAAATGGCGTTTTAATCCTGCTGACCATTTGTATTTCCGAGGACATTGTGGACATGAATGCAAAGGCAAACTAATATGTGTTTTTTGATGCCTATTCAAATGATCTTTTCGGGGAAATGAGGCTAAACACAATAAGCACTTATGAGGTTTTTCATTAGAGTGAACAATCTGATGAACTTTAAGTTGTGCTTTGCTTTTGAAACACTTTCCACATATTTCACATTTGTATGGTCTTTGGTTCGTGTGAACTTGGGCAATATGCCTGTCTCTTGTACCTTTATATTGAAATTTTCGATTGCATAGATGACACGTGTATTTTTGTTTGTTAATATGATTTATCCTGTGCCAGGAGAGTCGTGATTTTGATACGAAGGATTTAGGACAGAATTCGCATTTGTAATGAAGTTCTCCATTATGCACTTTTACATGGTCTCTTAAACTGCCCTTTGATAACAATGACTTGCCACAGACATGACAAGGGTAACAAATCCCTTGGTGAACATTTCTGACATGATAGTTACTTCCATTGGAACTTTTGAAGGTTCTTTCACACAATCCACAGAAAAACTTCATGATCAATTTCGTTACTGGAAAGATGAAGGATTTGGAACATTATTTTTCTTATTATCAAAACCACTAAAGATATTTAGAGCAAAAAAGATGTGAAAAAGTATTTGCTCCTTTGTCCTTACTAGGAATAAAACCAGGTCTTTGAAATTACTAAAATTAACTACTACTTTTCTGTTTTTAATTTTAATATGGCGAAAACAACTTAATTAGCTTTCAAATACCTAATTAATTTACAAATTACTTGCTGATTGTTTCTTTCAAACCTTTAAAATTGTTACTCTTTTGGTAAGAAGCCAAACATGAAAAGAACTAAAAGAACTGCAATTTTGTTTACCAACATCTCATCATCTGTTTATGTGCAGCCCTACAAAGCATTAAAAGGAGGCGTATGTGTAGCAAATGTAAGCATGAGACTGCATGTGTATGTGCATACTTCTTGAGAAATTCACAAGTAAATTCATGATTCCCACAGATTACAATGAGAAGATGATGTACACTGCAAAAAAAAAATATAATGCTAGCTTTAAGTTTTTGACATAATATTCGAAACTAGCACGCTATGCATAGTTTAAGTAGATCTGACAGTCGTAATGATATCGCAATTAGTTGGGGTTGATAAGGTTAAGGAATAACATTACATTATTACGTGCTTACAGTTATAAGCATTTAAATAATTACGTATAAAAATTGTTGATGACATTTTTGTGACAATTAGTGCATTCTCCAAGATCAAATGCGAAATATATATATATACCATTTATGAGTCAAAATACAACATTTATAAAATCCTGCACATTTCTTGCCTTCCATGCAATAACTACTGAGAGCATTGATGCTATTCAGTAGTTAACGTTATATTTATATTTGTCTGTTTGTCTGTTTACTGCATTTATACGGTTACAGTTACAATTTGGTCTCAAATTTGGTACACAAATATCTTAGGTCAAAGAAAAGAACCATGTTGATTTTGGTGTTAGTAGGTTCTTTAAAAACATTGGAAAATAAATTTTGATCAAATCAACCGAGTAATTTAGTACATCCAAACATGATTTTTCCATAATTGTTGATAACATTACATCCGGCAAAAGGCTTAGTTAAAGGAGTATAAATGTATAAACAGCGGAGTAACCTACACTTATGTGTTCTTTTATCTGGCAATTTTGAAGATTTTAAATAGCATTGGTCAATTCTATTGCAGTTCAAGTGCTATTCATGGATGGAAAATTTTGCATGATAAAAACATTGACAAAAGTCATTCACCGTACATTCCTGGAAAACCAAAGCCACTCTTCTGAAAAAGAGTTTTGAGATAAAACTTCATCGGACAAATTAGCGATTAGATATGGAAACAACAGTTGTGTGCTTAACGAATTCATGAAAATGCATTCACATTTTCCTAGTTGGATAATGCCTGCAAATACAAAGAAACATGCTACTTTTTAAACCTCATAATATACTACAAATACGACAGTTATGTATGCGTTTGTTAAACTAAAGTATTAAAATAAGCGTGAAGCTGCAAATTGTTTAAGTGGTTTTTTCTCAGAGCCAAATCAGTTGATCAGCCGTGATTACAGGTATATACCCCAAATTCCATGCATCAGAGGCTAAAAAAGTATTTACAAAGTTTCGTAGTCATTGCTACTAAACCATTAATTTCCTTTCTGGATGAACGGTTAGAGAAAAATTATTTTATTATTCCATGTCAAATATATATCATATTTATCAATAATGGTTAGAAAGCATATTATAAACTTTCTTTTGTGTTTCAAGAGATGTCGAAAGAAAAGAAATACACAAAAACAAATGCAGAAAAATACGAAACTACACCACCATCTGATTCAAATGAAGCCCAGCAATCTATTGAGCCAAATTCTGATTCTCGGTTATTACAAAACGTTGGATATACTGCAACTGGACTGGTAATGGGAGCAACGGTTGCTTGGGGTTAGTCTATTTTAAGTCTATTAGTGATAATAAATTTCTCAATAATAACTTATTTTCCCAACACTTAATATAGCGGCACGAAAATGGATGAACACAAACAGAACACGGCATTTACAAGGTAAGGGTCTATTTTTGATGACTCCCGAATGGCTTAAAATTTTGCACACTAACTAATTAGACCATCCTGA
>JAQIXX010005399.1:0-14054 GCA_034700605.1 Willowsia nigromaculata | reverse complement strand
TTGAGACATTTTGAAGCAAATTTGAGACATTTTGAAGCAAATTTGAGACATTTTGAAGCAAATTTGAGACATTTTGAGGTAAATTTTAAACAACTTGATGCGAATTTGAGACAGTGTGAAACAAATCTGAACTTTTGAGATCCTCTATGGAAAAATCGATGATATCTGATCCAAATAAGAGTGGTTTTAAAGTAAATATAAGATATTTTAAGGAAAATTTGGGAATTTTTAAGAAAATAATTGGGCTCTGAAGGAAGAATTCCAGAATTTTTTCTTTCTTCCCCTTTCCAGGGGGGGGGGGGCAAATGCCCCAAATGCCCCCCCCCTAAATACGCCACTGGTATCAATAAGCAACGCGTACTATGAGGAAGTAATCATAAACCGTTCCCGATTTTACAATAAAGCCTTTAGTTGGCTGGCTTTTCGGGCGGAATGCAGGTTGATGGAGAAAACTGAGTTAGAAACTTTATTTTTAGAACCATTCAAAAATATAAAAGAAACCACTTCAATTATATTTTATTTAATATTGTTGAGCATTGCATTATGCATTAAAAATCGCGATGTATTGCTCCATTGCTCCTTCTTTCTCCCTGCTTTTCCGCATTTCTGCTGAAATTTGTGGGGTTACCTTAGATTTAGAATTCTAAAAGCCTTCCTTCACTCCAACCACATTTAAGACAATCACGTAACCTTTCTTGAATTTTTATACTTTAACTTTCTACTCTCCACCAAAAAGCCACTCAATTCGGGTGAAAGCGAGTGTAAGTATCCCAAAATATTCCTATTCATAATAACATTTGACTATTGTTTGTAGATTAAGCAATAGTTAGAACGGCATATGCTATTGAAATGTAAATTTACAAGTGGGAAATGAGTTGTGGCCTCGTAAATGATTTTGGGTTAACAATTCAGTCTTTTACCCTGCTATCTTGCATGATAAGCGATTTGGATACCAATCCGTGACAAGACATTTGCAATCCAAAACTCAACTTAAATTGAAGTTTGATAAGAGGTTTAAGAATGCACATGATAATCTGCATATAAATGTAATCTTTCCCTTAAAAAGTAAACCTTAAAACAATAAAAAGGGTGATTGATTGCATCTCTGTGGCCATTTACTATGTATGTAGTACTAGAATGGTGTACGACTAGAGTACAAATACTAAAAGACATCTTTCTAATTCCAACCTTCAACTTTTTCCATTAAAGTGTGTAAAGATGTTGAAAAATTCAGCTTACATTAACGTATAAGTTTATACCTGTTTCTTTCAAAATAGTAAGCATAAAACGCTCCGCGGTCGTTTGATTCAAATGCATTTGAATTACGTAGTTTCCGTTTCAATGATTTCAAAAATTTTTCTATAAATTGTGTAAATATCAGTGTTATTGATATTGTCACACTTTTACGTTGGTTTGAATCGCAAATCGAAATGTTTTAATGATAATCTTCCACAAAACCAACTACTCTACCTAGTCTTACTTTCTCCTGAAGCTTAAAGAACTTACACACATGCAAAAACCCCACCCTATACCTAACCCATCTAGGGATTTGCAATGAACTACGTCTTGGTTTACATAACATTTATTGGCGTTGAAATGATCTTTTTTAAATAGCATTACAACTTATGGTGTAACATGGATTTGCTCTTTTTTTGACTCGTTCAATAAACTTAAGTTCGTTTTCATGAATATTTATAAGCACATATGTATGATTAGATACAAAATTCGTGTATCTCTCCCCACACCGATCAATCAACAATTTCATCAAATCAAGTCAGCCATAAATTTTTTAAAATTATGTTGGTGATTGTAAAAATGTTCATGAAACAAAGTAAGATAAGCTACCCTCACATTCGGCGATAGAGCAATAACAATACAACAAAGTCCGGTGATCGGGTGAACTGCAACCGATGCTCCCTGAATTCAAAATCCTGTACACGCTAACTCGCTCACTTTATGCACATGTAAAATATTAATGAAAATATCTACTCCTAGAATTTCTATTACTAATGTCAAAATATTAGGTTGAATCCCGAAAAAAGAATTTGTTATACTCCTGTTTCATAGGTTCTCAACCAAACTTTCCTCGATACAAATTACATCGATTAGGCCACTTGAATTGATGACCATCTCCACCATGGAGCACTGTCAAAAATACTCCGCTGACTCCTGACATTTCCCAATTCAACCGCTTGAACCTCCTCCCTTTATCTCGTTATCTCATTTAATTCTGCGTTGTGATTGTTGTAACTAACGCCATTTATGTAGCACTCGAGCAGAGACATCAGTTACTCTTAGTTTCAATTTGATGATTATCATGAGAAAATCCAGTTGTGCAGATAGTGCAGAGAAATCAACATTTTCTCTTTGATTACATCAGTCTCAGAATGCAAAATCTAGGCACGGCTGCTTACTCCGACTCCGTCCTGTCCTCATCAATGTCAATACAATAAGGTAGCCAATTGCAGTAACATGGATACACGGGAAGCTTAATTTATCCTTCAGCTGGGGTTGGAATGCCACCCTCAGAGAATCAACGTCGGTCGGTCGGTTACATTTCAAACAGACATAAATTATACTCAAGAATTTTAACAAATGTTACTGGAGCTAAACGTCACTTCTATAAAGCAATGCGCGAAAATTTGAAGGTAAGGAGGAGCTAAGGCAATGCGGTGAAGGAGAAGAAGATCCAAAAAATGAGCACCATTAGGCTGATCATGGAAAGAAAAGCAGGAATCTAAATGCGAAAACCCATAGTTTAGAAGAGACAATGGGACACAAAAAGGAGAAGTGAAATCCACAACTTTTACATCCCAAAGGTAATCAGGAATAACAAGAGAAACCGCAAGAAAAGCATTAGGCATTATCAACGCCCACCCATATAGGTATCGTATTAATTTAAACCTATCTGTCTACAAATTAATTCCGGTTTGTACATTTGTCACAGGAAAATTCAGCTCCTACATCACGCATATTTCCGGATTAATATAATATACATAAATAATGGTTTTCCCCCACTGATCTGCAATATCGCAAATACCAAAAAAATTTATATATGTAAAAACGACTCTTTCCTTTGACAAATTTCCTAACCCAGATCTCATGTAGAACGAGATACATTGTCATAATTCCTTTTAGAAATTTGTATGATAATACTTTCATTTTCCAAGATTTCCTCAAACGAGCATGGACCGGTGCCATTCAAAATGGGCAAGTCATTTTATGAACTCGTTCCACTTCATTTTCGAAATTTCCCAATTCTGCAATCTATTTTGTGGTAACTTAAGACTGTACTTGTTTCTATGAAAGCTTTGTTGTCAACAATCATGTTAAAAATTAAATGTAAACGACAAACTAAAAAATTCCATTCAAGCAAGCTTAGAGACTAAGCTTCCTTTTTTAATTTAAATTATTAATATTCATCCTACTAATACGAAAATGATTTTTTCTCGCGCGTTTTATAAATTTACACAAAATTTGACTCATATTGTATTTGCAGATATTCCGTTTGTAAGCAGTAATTACGCTTGTATTGTGGTTTAGTTCATAAATTGTAATTTAACTAATCAAGTAGGTTTCGCAAAACCTTCTTAGTATGCATAATAATATATTAATTTGACTTATGGTGAGTAAGTTTAGTCCTACGGATGGATCCAATCTGCTTTCTCCAGAATAGTCTGTAGGTACAGAAACACAAACAATCGCGTTAGAGTAACCTAAACATTGATTAAATTCGTTAAAATTATTTAAATTAGTTACACTCACAAGCGGCGATCAAACAATAAAACTCAAAAACCTGTGAACGGGTGAATAGCACCCGACGTTAACTGAATTCAATCTCCAGTCTATGCACACTCCCTCATCATATTTTCCATCAACAAATATATAAAAACGCATATTTTAGTGTAAAGGTGTGCACTGAAGGACTCTCGTGGCAAAGAAATAACTAATTGTTTAAATGAGCTTCGATTCCAGCTTCTAAGATCCCAAACAATAAGCCCAGAGGTCGTACTTTGTATCTCAGGCTTGTGAAAATAGTAACGTTTAGTTCCTCATACCGGAAAAATTATTTATAATAACCCAGTTTTGTTACCCTTCCGGTGGTTTTATGTTTTTTTGAGGTTACAGGGTTTAGTTAACAACTAGGTATTTATGATTTTACTGGGTTAAATATTACATTATGCTTTGATGATAACTGCCATTTCTGTTGTTTTGTTTCTGCTTTCCATCTGCTGCAAATTATCGGGTCACTTTCTTCAGGCTTTTCTCAACCATGCTTGCGTGCATTTTGTATTGTCTCCGTGTTTCCATTTAGACGTTTGAACGCTGTCCTGACTGCAATCATTTAATCAGTATGTCACATATATTTTTCACATTTTCCAGTTTCAACTTACTGGGTTTTACCAAGAAGCAATTCAATTCGGCTGAAAGCACGTAGGGATATAAATGCTACTGTGAGGCTTTAGTTTTTCTCGTAGCTTTTTCTCTTCCACCAACCTTTTTTCCCACACATTCAAAAAACTACTTAATTTTGCAAGCGTTTGATCACATTATGAATTTCACATATCAAAAAAGCATCCTGTGTGCGAAACATAGAAAGCATCATTCTTCATGCTTTGAAGGTTCAATTGATCCACCTTTGATTTCATTTAGAACGAGAAACCCTTTCATAATCGTTTTGACAAAATTGAGATGGATAATTTTATGTCTCTGGATATCAAACATAAGCGGTGATGTGGTGGAGCCATCCAAAGCGAACAACTTAAGTGAAGTGATTCAAGAAAGGAAGATAAATTAACTCATGCGCTGCTCATAATGATTTGCTTAATGACTAATGACTAATTTTCCCCTAGAAACTCCAACTCAATTCCCTTTTATAGATATTACCACTTGCTAAAGATGAATAAGTAGTGCGAGAGGGTAATTTTATTGGAATGCGGATTGAAAATATGGAGAATTACCTGTGACTTTTGTGGAAATAAAAGTTGATCAGCTTTCGAACACTTTGACCTTTGTAATATGCGGTGCTAGATAGATAGGACTTTGCATTACCAATCCTTAAAAACAGCTTCTGTGAAAGTTTTGTTGTCAATGATCAAATTAAAAATGACAATCACATATATATGATATGCAATGCAATTAACAAACGAAGAGATTCAATTCGCTATCAGGGTTTTATGTTGTAAATGTGAATTAAATAATATGAACCCAAGTAATATGGACATGATTTTATCTCCTATGTTTTATACTATTACCAGGCATCTGCTTTAATATAGTATTTGTACAAATCCGGTCTGTTAGCATTAATTAAAATTTTGATCTCGGATGCCGAATCGTAATTTTACAAAAATGACAATAAACACTGCATGCTAGCTTCAAATTTCCTCGTTAAAAATATTACTTTGCTTTCAAGACGCGGCATCAGCTAATCTTTTTACAAAGCAACACTTTTAAACGTCATATACACAATCCTCGACGTGGAAGTCACCCATCATTTAAGAAAATATTGTAAAAATTAGTTAATTATTATGGATTTGATGTTTTTGCTTACCCTCAATAAAATTGCTTTTGTTGTGCATGTTTAATATATTGAAGCAAAATAACAAAATATGAAATATGAGTTAATTGTGCATTTGATTACATATAAATTTAAATTCTGCAGCAAAATAAATTACGCTCACATTGAAGTAATTGACCCAAACAGTTTGTATAAAGTTGAATGTTTTCAAAAGTTATCCAAATTGCTAGTTAGTCTTGCTGGCGTTTGATTGCATCATCACAGGAAGGCATTGTTCACAACAAAGTTAGGGTCATAATGGCACTGGCTTCTTGCACGTCCCATTTGATCGCCTTCCCATCTCATTCAGTCATACCTAGATACTTTAAGAGTATTTTTCTGAGAAAATTGAGATTAATAATTTCATCCCTCCCGATAACCACCAGTAAACATGGAGTAGAGTCAGTCAAAGTGAAGAAGCAAAGGTATCCCATGAAGTCATCTCACTTCATCACACTGTGAGCTGCATTCCTGCAATCAGTTATGGGCCAGCTTGAAACTTGAATTTGGCTGTTTACTTCTATGAAAGCTGTGTTGTTAATATTCCAAGGGGCCAAGCATTAAGTTTTTACAAGTTAATAAATCATTTATTCTGAGCATTTGATTTTGAATAATTGAATGTTGATATTTATATAGGAATACAAAACTACCTACACGGGATGAGTAATGCAACGTTGAAATGTGAGAGAAGTTTTTATTTCTGATGGATATTCCAAGCAATAAATACATTTCACTCATTCATAGGCAAATATTCTAGGTCCTTGCAAGCTTCATACGCTTATTTCATGCCACTAAATAATACGACAAGCCTTAAGCCAAGAAGACAGTGCCAGTCATTTCTCATAAAAAAGTAAAGGTAATTAAACAAAAAAACAGAAAACCAACCACCTTGCAACCTGTTGAATTAAATTTTATTGAATAAAATATATGAATACTCAAATACTGATCGTATGTACTAAGTCCTTAAAATAGATTTGTTAATGTATGTTTGCCGTTTGCCTATGTTTAGTTACGCGCAATAACTTGTAATAAGTAGTGAAGCTCCGTGGTATAATGTAATTTGTGCAGTTCGTGTTCTTGGATAGGTATATTAATAATCCTAAAGTATTGTAATGGAAGCGTGCACTATTTTAATGTTTTTTAAAATGAAATACCATAAAGTTTTAACAAAAATTAAAATCTGTACTGTTACGTAATATTTCCTTCTTTATGCAAAGCACATTTATACAAATGTGCATATGACAAAAATATTTCCTAATACACATCATTACATGAATAGCACACAAAAGGGTTAAAAATATTGAAGGCAAAGTTACCAAACCCAAAACTTTTATATATATAATATGAATATTGATTGCTCATAAAATATTGCTTATGCAAAACCCTCAGGAAATGAGCATATTATGTCAAAAATCTATTTCGCAATAGCTTCACAGCATAAAGACGTAGAGTATATTGAACCCAACGTTACAAAATCAAAATCAATAGTATCCATAACATCAAAATGATTACTCACTACAAACAATTGGTACTTGATTGATTGGATAGAAATAATTACTCATGTGAAGTTGTGGTATAATGTCGAATAAGCAATCTTATCTGTCTTTATTGTTCTGAAGATGATTATTTTAATTTTTTAATATACAAATAATGCCACTAGAATAATTTATTAACATGAAATCTTAGATCTAAAATTTTATGTTTTCATCTGGCTTAAGAAATTAAACAATTTTAAACAAAAAACATCTGAAACAAATTAAAATATGTATCATCGTAGTACACATTGTGAATTTTTATTTTCACTACTCCAACTTGATAATAAACAATTTGCTGGACTGACAATCATGACCAGAATCATTGCCACAAGTATAGTATTTATCATTGGTAATATTGTAAAAACTTATTTGATGCTTTAAAATGTTTTACGTTTAAATAGAAAAGCCAATCAATTGCATGAACAAATAATCTATGATTGAAAATACGATTCCAAAATTAATAACCCGAGCGTTTATACCTTAAGTTGAGAAAAAGCATATAGGCACAGCTCTTTGGCAGCTTCCGGATGCTCCTTAAATAGCTGACTAAAATTAGCTGAATTCTTCAATTCTTCAAAATTTCTAAACGCCGAAGAATCAAAATGGTATCAATATTAAATGATATCAATTGTTTAATAGTACTGAACAGTTTGAAAGATTACAAAATTATCTTACAACTGTAGCAACTTCATTGCTCTGGTTTTGAGCGACTCTCCATCTGGAAGATTTCTTGCAAACAGGAAAAGTCTCATTGACTCATTAACTTCATACCAGAAATCGGGTTTGGACAGGAGAATATTTTTCATTTTCGTCTCCAACTCTGGTATGTCGTACTTGTGACCTGCTTCAAGTAGCTCAACTGCAATGTCACAATTCTGGAGCGGCCCTTCGACTCCACCATAGTACAGATAAGCTAATAAAGCTTTGACACCCACTTCTGTCATGTCAGGCATTTTAACAGAGTTGGTTTTGGACTCCTCGTACGTGTCCTTAAACATTGTCTTTAGAACTGGACTTTGCACTGTAAAATTTATCAGTGAACTTCTTTCAAACAAACTAATTCTATTCTATAGTTAAATTTATAATAATAGCAAAAGTATTGTTTATTTACCTGTTAGAAATAGTTTGTGACATTTGACAGGAATATCTCCAGATGCAATAATCACGGCATCTGGATCCATTTCCTCCTCCAAAATTTTGCGATTAATACATTGCTTTTTAGTTTCAACATTTGGAATTGTGGAAAGTATGAGATCAAGAAATATCATGTTGGACTGAAATGTGCAGGTTATTGTGAGGGTCCCTTTAAATGTGCAATTATTACCAGGGGCCCAGTAAGCCTTGTTCCAATACCCAAATAGATAAAAACGTGAGCCCCATCTGCTATCATTTTCAGAAGAAATTTCGTCCAAACTCACATCTGTAATGAATAAATTAAATGAAAGCAACAAAATAAAGCTTATTAAACATTATTCAAATTGATTTAAATGGCTGATTACCATTTGTTACCATGTGTTCTGCTGTGTTGTATGCAATGTTAGCAGTATTTGTGGTTTGAGTCCATGTGAAATTTATTATTTCACATTTACATGTAGCAATAATTCCGTGCTTTCCTGCAAAGTCCCTCAATTCGTTTAAAAAGTTTCTTTGGCCTAACCCAGAAACTTTAATAAAGTCTTTATAGTTTGTAGCAGCAGTATTCATGATAACTGCTACTTGAAGTTTCCAATCACTATGTTTATTATCAGTATATTACAAGCCGTATAAAAGAATAATGTTTGAAAAGTTATTCAGCGCATGTTTGTTTTAAATGTGTAAATAAATATCAATTTCTTACGTGTTTGTCTGTTGTGGTATTTCTGAATTTTCGTTGGCCGCAGGTAAGCATTTAACATGCGTATTTAACCCGCTTTTTAGTTTCACCAGATCATCATTGCTGAGCCTGTGTTCTCCATTCTCTAATGGTGTTAGTTTTACAGGCACTGTAACTTCTCGACGAAAACTTCCGTTTGGTGTTGCTTGCGCTTGGCTAGGAAAATTAATTTCATGATTTTTAACAAGGTAGAATCTCATTGTAATTTGTTATATTTTCCTTTGGAACTTAATAATCTAAAATTTTAAGAAATTATGTTTTTTGGGGGAAAATATTTAATTGAATATAGATTGGGTTCTTTCTATTAGCGAATTAGTGTAAAGCTACAAATTGTGCGATAAAAAGTCTGAGTTACATCTCATATCTTCCAAAGTATTTACAATTACGTCTGAATTTTTCAAATGACGAAGTCATACGGATTTGGTTTACCATGCATCTTGATAACAACGTTTATCTTATCGAAATAGTTTTGATCATTCTGTCGACTACCCAAATCTACGTTGTCACAAGCACATTTCATACGAAAAATTCAGTGAAGACTTAGATACATCGTGGTTTGCTAGCACTTTTAGCGGTAGGAGCACACACGTACATCTAAAAATTACTGGGTATCTTATCTTATCTAAGTTTGATAACAAACGATGCATTTATTCCACTTTGCTTCTTTCTGAACAACCGTGCTACTCATGACTCACTTATGTAGCTTGTAAAATAAACTTATCACACGGTCAATCACCCAAAGAATGGTTTCCATTATATTATACTACCAGTTAAATAAGATTATGATATACATCGTTGAGCCCATTTTCCAAATTATCCTTTCACTCAGACAACGTTTTTATGTGGAATACCGGCACCAAAAATTAGAGAGATCAACTCAAACAGGTGCTTCTGGGTTTATTTGGGGGCTGTCTAGGTATTCCGCATGCGATGTAGACTTCTACTTATATTTATTGAGAAATGATTTTTATTTTTATCCATTTTACACTTCTCCGCAGCATTCTACGCTATAGATCCATTATCATCCGTTGGATACAAAAACTGAAACATGTATCTCATGAACGCCACATGAATTTACCAAAACAAGTATTCATGTTACGGCGGGATATTCGTGTGTTACATTATTGTGTTTACGTATCACACATATGAGAGTGAATCAACTGTGTGGCGGACAAGTATAAAATGGATTAAAATTCATTCCTAAACAGATATAAGTAGAAGTTCCCGTCGCACCAGGAACATTTGGACAGCCCCCAATAAACCCGGAATCACGTGTTTGAGTCGATCTCTCTAATTTCAGATCTCTCTCAAATGCTCAGATTTTATGACATGTCATGATAAAATAGTCACAACATATATTGGTTGTCTGAATAACTTTTATCATGCAAAACAATAATATGTTGATTGACATGGCACAAATACACATTTAAAATTGTGCAGGATTTTGAGTTCTTTATGCATAAGCAAGTATTTCAAACTCAATTGTTTCCCAATCAAAGTACTCAGTGTGATACCGTAACATTCCAATTGAGAGCTTTTTTAAATGCATCCTTCTGGTAGACTACCCAACCTATATTGACCAAACCTGAAGATGATTTAATCGATTAGCTCTATCTATAGACTTTTTTTACGAATGCACAATGTAAACCATGTAATTGAAATTATTTCTAATTTTGCATAATTTAATACTGAAAAAATTTAATCTAAATTCCTGGGTTTCTAAGGAGCTTCTCCATTTTTTAATTTGTCGACGACCTGAATGAAGGATAGGAAGGACAGTAATTAAGGTGAGGCATAAGGAAGATAAAATTAGAAGGATGTTTCTATTCAGGAATTTACGATAACCGTGTTTGTATAAGAAAGTAGACGAGGACTTACAGCTTGTATACTTGGTTATGCTTTATTAGGTTTATTTTACAAATAATTCCTGTCCAAAAAAATAGTTTAAAGCCTAAAAACAAATTAATAGCTACCATTGTACCTGTAGTTTTTACTTTCAATAATATTTTACCAACTTATGTCAATTTTTCCAGTATTTTCTGAACTCAAGAAAAAGGAGTTTTTAATCTGTTGAACTTTAAGCACACCAGAAAAATTGAGATATATGGAAACGGCAAGCAATTGTAGCAAATATGCAAACGGGAAAAATATGTTAAAATATTATTGAAAGTAACAGTTATCGGTACAATGGTGGCTGTTAATTTGTTTTTTGGCTTTAAACAAGTTTTAGCGACAAATATTTGTGCTTTCTATAGTGCAGTCCGGTTCTTACTTTAAATCAATTTTGTTTGTCACGTTGTCCAAAAAATTATGACAAACATTTCGTAGGATTGGATTTGCTCGGTGAATTTTTGTTGCAGAAACATGAAGCTTGTTGTTTTGTATTTAAAATTTGAATGTTTAGGAGGGCATTTCCTTAGAAATCCCATATAACTCCTTATTTATCAGTATATAAATTTTGCGTATGAAACCCGTAAAATAGAAAATTGAGAAATTAGAAAAAAATACCATCCTAGAGAATTTAATTTTTCATAATTGTGTAAAATTTTAAGTCTCTGCATTAAAAAAAGTGACTTTCAGCTAAATCCCCGTGAGAGCGCTTCAAACCTGTACCTGCCGCAACTAGAAAAAGTGAAATAATAAATTTTTTCTTCGTGACACTTTACTTACTTACGATAGTTCTATTTGTATGTATTTATATCCCTGTAAGTCAATTTCTGAAAGTTTGATTTTGATTTCTACCATTTTCCGATATGAGATGGCTTTCCCCAAACTTATGATACTATCCCATTTTGAAATTAACAATTTTAATTATGAATAATCATCTTTCGTGCAGGTATCTGTATAGTGTATGGTTTTTGCCAAGATGGTCCTTCCTTGAAGCAATCTGATTTTTTTTAGAACCCGAAATTGTCTTAATTGTGAAGGAAATTTTACAATATATTTTCATGGAGCTTTCAAAAATTTGAAAAGTGAAGTTTTCTCCTTATCATCATTTCTGCATGTAAAAACTTCATGTGGACTTCATACTGGCTTTCAATCTCTATTGTTTATTCTTCCTGTAAGCATTCGTGTTATAAGCATTTTATTATTAACTGAAAATATTAAAAGTTTAAAAAGATTTACTGATGTCCATGCAGTCCAGTAATTCTTGATTATCACACGTTATGATTATTTATATCCATAGCACTTCAGAAAACAAGCCCCTGGGTAGTAAAGTAAACGAATGATCACAAATAGATTGATCTAGTATTCTTTTGTGTTTGCTTTTCATCTAATGACATGATTCCTCGTTACTATTTCAAACAATTCTATTTTTGAGCTTAAGTGCCAACATTTTTAGTTATACGTATCATCATAAGCTGCGTTATGGATTAGTAGTTGCGTTATGGCGGATGGAAAAACCATTAAAAACAAAGATCGGATTCACCAATATTTCGGAAGAGTTTGAAGAAATTAGTAGCGTGAACAAAAAATAAATCAGAATTCCATTATTTACTGAATTTACGAATCGTTTAATGATTAGCATGAGCACAATATTTCAACCAGTAAAGCTTACTTAATTAAATATTTATTTTGATTTTAAGGTTGTAATAACCATTTAATGCAAAAACTCATATGTTTAAAGAAAAATTGTTTGTATAGCAGAGATTTTTATCATCTTCTTTTATTTAGTTGTCAAAATGTTACTAAACAAACATTTTAATTTAAAGGAAATATTACGACTTTTCATACATATGAAGGCGTACAGCTACTAACCTTAAGTCGTCTATACCGACCACTTTCTCAACACGTTCGTTGCATTCGGCATTTGCACATAAACTATAAATCGCCTCACCGAATTCCACCTCATCCGGATAATATTTTACACCATGGAGCCAAACAGTATTTTCTTCATCCGGTGGAATATCACCTGCATCTGAGTGGTAGCATTGCTCTGGTAGCACAGTCAATGCGTTATCCTTCACAGTCAAAATACAAAAGCCATGAGTGGGTAAAGGGTAAGTGTAGAGCTGTACCTTTAGTACTTGACATCCACTGGTGGGGTGAACTTCCACTGACACATCCTTCCACCTAATTTCTGTTCGTTTTTGTCCAGTAAAATCATAAAGCTCTGGACCCGTTTGTTCAAGTTTGAGTCCCAAATTTCCAGGATACTGTAAAATTATTAGGATTGTTAACATCTGGTTCATATTTCAATATAAATTTTAAGTAACTAGGTTTCCAAAACTTGCCCATTCGTCTCCCAATGTTTCAAAATGAAAGAATGCCTCCGTTGGACGATCAATTAATTCCATTTCTGGACTGACAGAGCAGTCACGTTTTATTGAGCCAAAATTTACGACATCATCATCTGGTGCAGCTGCAGTATTCAATATGGACAGGCTGTCGCTAAAAATTGCAATTTTTAACATTTCGGCTTTATTTGAGTTGGTGCATTTATTAATAAAAGAGCAGTGTTTTCTATTTACAATAAGTGTGTGGTTTAAGTGTGATTCAAATGTTTGAGCTCACCTTGAAAGAAAGTCATAAAATCGATACGCTTGAGTTCGTTTCTTGCGAATGTTATCGTCTTTGCTTTTGTGTCCATTGCCAAACGCTATGACGATGACAAGCAGATAAAAACTTGTGTTAAAGGAACCCATGTTTCAGTACAATTTACAACAAGTTAGCTAAAGCCGGTATAGTTTGTAACTTTAATTAAGATTGAGTGCAATCATCTTCACGATTGTTTATGCAACATTTGTATCCGAGTAAAACTTTGTAAATCAATATCGTCATTGTCAGGGAAATTAGAAAGTTTATTACGTAAAATCATCGTCATCACAATGGTATACTATTGTAATCCATGAAATATTGAATAGGTAATAAATTTAAACATTTTATGTTGTTTTACTTGGAAAATCAGTTTTTACACTTCTTAATCGTTTGATTGTCTATTTGAATCACATTGTTTGCATGAGTAGTTTAATGGGTAAACTGGACTACGCCGCTTGTTCACTATCTCGAGCACTAATCCCGTCTTTTGTTTATAAAATAAACCCAAAAAGAAAAGAGATTTAAATGAATTTAGTGGACTACGCCGACC
>JAQIXX010005398.1:0-14055 GCA_034700605.1 Willowsia nigromaculata | reverse complement strand
GAGAAAGAGGGAGGTGGTCCTCCAGATGAGAATGATGGAGGAGGTCCACCGGAAGAGTAGGATGGAGGGGGTCCACCAGAGGAGAAAGATGGAGGAGGTCTGGAACTGAATGATGGGCGAGAGGATAAAAACGAAGGGGGAGGTCCAGGCCTGGATATGTAACTGGGTGGAGGACCGGAAGGATTTCTGTAAAGTACTTTTGGATGGTCAATGGAGTTGGAATGACTAGGTGATGCAAATGACACTGAACCTCCTTCGAATGGGGATGGGCCACTTCCGTCAAACAAAGAATTGTGGAAAGAGTCACGTGGTGGTCCCCCGGATGAGAAATATGGTGGTGAGTTTTGCGAAGACGAACTCAACGAAGGTCCGCCACTTGATGAGGGTTTGGATTTGGGGGGATAATAATGAACTTTTGGTCCTAAACCTTGAAGTTTGGACATTGTAGACCCGATCCAACTGAAGAGTTTATTCCCAGAAGGATTTTTTTGTGTCTTTGGTGGTCGACTTCCCTGTCCAGGGCGCCCGGATGGACCACCACTACTGAAAGGAGAAGATGATGGACCTCCTCCACCATATGGAGATGAGGAAAAGGGGCTTCCAAACTGGGAAGAAGGGGGACCTCCACTGCTGAAAGGAGGCCCACCACTACTACTGAAAGGGGGAGGGCCACCACTGCTGCTGAAATGTGGAGGACCGCTACTGCTACTAAATGGGGATGATGATGGCGGACCACCGCTGCTGAAGCTAAAGAAAGGACTAGGAGGTTGAGCGCTGACAGCCACTAGCGCGGCGCAAAGTAATGCTGCTCTCTCAAACTGTTGAAATCGGGCAAAAATTTCATCTTATGAAAAGCCAATACACAAGTGTACCATATTAACGAAATAATGAATTAATGAATGCTAAAAAGAGATGCAGTGAGCCTGCTATAAATAAGCTCTTTTAAATGCGCAAAATACTGTTCAAAGGATTTTTTAAGGAAATCATGATTTATCATATCATCAAAATTTAATTAACATACAGTGATTTATTATGATGAAAGAAGGGTTTATATGAACCAAGTTCTACTTTGTGTAAAATAATCTCGTGTCCATGCAAGAGTTGCCACTAAAATAATAAGAAAGCGTACCTACACCTAACATCACTAATATCTAATACAAATAAAATCATATACATGGGGTTACAAGAGAAACAATGCTAATGAGAACAAAAATTCATGCATAAAAATAACAAATAGAAAATCATGGGTTTGGCAACGCAGTCAGATGAATATAATTTACTTTCATTGTGCACAAAAATTCCCATGTGGCATCTCTTTTCATAACAAAAGTTTTAAAAGAATATATTTTTGAGCCAAGCACTTACCATGATTCTGATCATCCGTTTTAAAATATTCACAGTCAAACAGTAATATTCTTGTGATTTGTAATGAGTTTGAAAATGTAATTTATCGTATCGTCATTTCTGGTCACTTAACTTTCATTCACCACTTTTCCAAATTAATGTTCACTAAAACTTCAATGACCAAATTTTTGCAGCGTCCAGATAAACCCCACCTGAAAAATTTTCGTTTTATTACAAAACTGTCAAATATTCCTGTCACTGAGCACCGAATGTTAAGTCCTTTCGTTATTCGTAATTCATTTACTGGCAGTTCTAGTCATTTTAATGTCCCATTCAGCCTCCTTTGACGACGACTGTGTAATGACGCGACTTGACGGTGTAGCTCTTATAGACTCGGAAGTAATTGCTTGGTAATATTGTAACAATATATTGTATACTATTGTAGAAGAGGGGAAATAGAAAATGCTACTAATGTTTGACTAAAATGTGAAAAAAAAATTGGATGAATTCACTTTCTCTATCCATCACACAAGAAAAGTCTTTAGCAGCACTAGCATTCAGGTAAAGTCAGTTAGCAAGATGTTAATTTTACTATAATATACTATGCTAAACTAATAGCACAAGAAAATGTGAGGCGTCATGACTCTCATGTGAATTCTAACTTGATGGCGGAGTTGCATCTTGTCGTCTTCACTCATTATTGCACACGCACAAGCTAGCCGGTATTGTAGTTTACTTTTCATTGCATTCTTGTCGGCTTAGTGCATCAACCGTACTCGACTCTCAGTCAGCATAACTTACTGCAGCTTGGCATTAAAAAACGTTATATATCATAACAATGCAACAGTGACAATATCAAAAGTGAATAGTAAATATTTAAAAGAGAAGTCATCAGTCATCACATTACAAACACAATAATGCATAGCATAACACTATGCTAAATTCATAATCGCAATGTTTTTCTAAAAATTGGCATCTAGTGCAAAATGTTAGTCACAGCACATAAATGCATTTCTAACGCAGTGATAGTGATATATTGCTGATGCATCGGATGAGATAAATACCGTTTATATGACCATGTGGAGTAAGCACTATAACCAAAGCACACATTTCTTCTGTTTTCTTGACAAATTTACATCATCATATTATTATCATGAAGTTTAAGAGTGGAGTAGTGGAGGAACCTTGTTTACATGCAAAACGTCAGTCAAATGCATACTTCAAGCTAGTGAAGAGAGGAAAAGTAGGAGTCGAAGAATAACCGACTAAATTGGTAGTGGTAGTAGTATATAACTATCTAGTTCTTTGAACTGTTCATATTGCAGGCATTAAGTGAAGTGCTCATTCTTGTTGTCCTATAAGCATTTTTCCCTAAAAGTGTTTTCTTAGCCTTTGACGTTGGGATTTTGGAGAGGAGAGTTACTCGGATGAATAATGCACATGTGGAAATGATGATGTGCCAACAAGATGAAGAGCGAGATTATATTATGATGCTAGAACTCCTGACACAATGCGTATAACATAAAAGGAACGTGCCTCACAAGAGTTGTCAAGCTACTTTTTGCTAGATTTCTAGCAACGCTGTAATATGTAATGACTACATTATTGTAGACTTAACAAATTCGAATAACAACGGAAGCAACTTGATTGCATTTTCCTGACTCTTGAAACGGAAATGCAGTAGTTGCCAAAAGAAGAATAGAGAATCGCCATATCAACCAGGAATACAAATATTTTGCAAACTAAATTTTAATTTTCCTAACTTTAAAATATTATGGCAAAGATGCTTCTAAATGAAAATTGCACAAAAACCTCTGGTTTCTATGGCACAGGTAAGAAGCTTACACGGACGTATATACTCAAATGGCAAGTGCGATGGCCACAACACGATTAGCAAGTCGTCTTGTGGGTAGCTACGATTTGTTCAATTGTGCATGCAGCGACCACAAAAACATCTTCAGTTCGTTACTCTCTTTCCCTTGACCCATATGTAAAAATGCAAGAAATTTGAAGCCATTTCTCTAGTTAAAAATAAATATTTGTCATCCATAAGTCACATACTGGCGCACATCAAGTGTTACTTCTGAACGAAATATATGTTACTTACCAGCAAGTAAGTCGATTGCGTGTGTGGGATGATAATGAATAAGATGTTCTAGATTATATCTCTTAAATGCTGTGGTTTGTGGTGCTACAAATATTGCCCTCGTATAATCGCATAATAACACATTAAATAGTTTTTGAATTTTACTTTCGTATTGATTTCTCTGGATGAATTTCAAAAGAACCGTGTTTTTATTAAATTTTGGTAGGCGAATCGTTCGTCTATAATACTGGCTTTACCATCTTTTCTGGGTTGTTGATCGAAAAGTTGATGTAAAAGCATTCCTCACGAAATCTAGTAGCAGTACTTCAATTTAACAAACTGTCATGTATGCATACTCAATAAAGTTCGACTATTGAGTCTCACTAATACTTTGTGTCATAATTGATGATCGAAATATAACAATACACTTGTTTTAGATATCGTATCAAAGCGCACTCATTAAACAATAGATAAATGTATCCGGCTTTGTGGCTTCCTAATTAAAAGTTGTAGCTTTAACCTTTTCCCCAGAATTTTACATTCCTTATCCTAACTTAGTTCTATCGTCGATCCTATCACTCGGATTCTTTCTTTACTGATGGATAGTATCTGTGATTGCGTCCTAGGCATCTTCTCAGAACTGATTTGAGGAAGGAGCCTGCATGAAAAAACTTTGAATAGAAACGCGCCCAACTGGGTGTATATCCTCTACCGGAGTATGAAAAATCTCTGATGTTATATATCCTCACTAATAGCAAGTGATTATCCTATTTACATGAAAGTACATAAGCATACTCATTGAACTAAAAGGGGTAGTAGAAACACGAAAAATCTACGATTGTTTACAGGCATTTTTAAAAAAATTTGTGATTCACATAAATCAATTGTAGAAACTTGTGGTAATTATTTCCTCGTTCCTTGAGAAAACGTAACTTTGTGTACCCTTCCATTTCATTGTAATTATTGAAGTTCTTTCCGGCGATCAGAACAAAGGAGCTCATAGAGCATATATTTCGATTTCAAGATACTGATATGGCATATTATGGTATCCGTGTATTTAGGCACAAGCATATTATTGTGTTTCCTTTCTGAAAAATCGATAAAATACGCTTTTAGCAATTCCCATTTAATTTATTATACATGTATTTGAATTATACATATGCCTGGCATCTG
Organism: Willowsia nigromaculata; assembly: GCA_034700605.1. Taxonomy (NCBI): domain Eukaryota; kingdom Metazoa; phylum Arthropoda; class Collembola; order Entomobryomorpha; family Entomobryidae; genus Willowsia; species Willowsia nigromaculata. Next base: position 9,452 of record JAQIXX010005398.1, on the reverse strand, counting down.
TATAACCGTGATAAAAAATTGATAAACTTTCGATTTTTAATGCCGTGAAGTAATAAGTGTTACATGACTCGATTACATAAAAAAGGGTCTCTTCGCAAGGTGGAACTCAACAAAATGATAGCATGGTAATTTTTTTTTTACAAATTGACGAAATGATTAGTGATTATACTGCCGAAAGCTTGACGATTTATAAAAAATTTTCCTTGGTGTTATAAAGAGGCTTGTTAAATTTGAACTTGTAGTAAATTATCATATTATTACACAATTTCTATTAGTTAGGAGCCACATTTACAATATACAACTGGCTACGTATAAAGGATTCTGAATTAACTGTCAAGATCAAGGCAGATTTTTGGAGATTATTGTAGTAAGCAAGTAAAGGTTGATTAATGCTCTATGAAATGAGTGATTTCACGAATATCATGATTATAAGGATTTTTTACAATCACCTTTGCGTATGATAGAATATGAATTTAATCGTTTATGTTTTTGTGAATACTGAAATTACCTCCTTCGTGTAATGAAAAATGCATGCAAATTAGTAGAAATAGGAGCCGCGTGATCAAAAAACTAGAGAAAAAGTGTGCGGTACAGAATACTTGATTAGCCCTTTGTTGCCCATTTTGCTAAGAACCTTTTACATCGTTTGTAAACCTTTTTATAAGGGTATACCAAATTACGTATTGCCTACCCTATTTGAGCATTTTTTCTCAGTTCAAATAAAGTTCGCATTTGCCAAGAGCGTTTGTTTAGTGCACAACAATTACTTTTAAAGGAAAAACTATCTAGAATATCCCGTTCTATGACTTCTTTTATCCAACACACTATTCTATCCAATTACTAATCATATCGATCAGTTACTTCCGCATGGGCATAAGCATTTCTTTAAATTGTACCGTTCACAAATCATAACATTGATTCGGTTCTTCTGAGAATGTAAAAACATGTGCGAACGAAATGCAAAGAATTGTTCCAGCATATTAAAGGAGTCTCCTACTTTTCCACCTTTCATTTCTCATATTAATATTATTTTACTTACTTGGGTGAGAATATGAGCGATTGCTGGTTATGTAAATTTTCATTTTTGCCGGTGACGTTGTGAATGTTTCAATATTATAACAGTTTAGGTTTAGGTAGAACAAACATAATCATGCTGAAAAGAGCAAATTCTTAACTTTTTATCAACAGAATTTGTTGATTTTTATTTTATTTTGGTTTATCTATTACCGTCATGTTCATTTGGTGTCGAAAGAGATTAATAATATATTTATAATGAAGTAATACATGAATTGAAAATAATATATCTTGCATTGCACTATATATAAAATATTAACAATAAAAAAGGTAAAGTATTTCAGGAAGGAACATTTAACACATCATAACATGTTACTTATGCATCTAGAATAAAAAATATAGCACAGGAAGCATCTCAGCAGAGTGGTGTAATAAAAATAACATCAAAATACAAACAGGGTGACACTAAAATAAGCAATTATATCAGCTATTTTTCAACCATAACAAATTTCAAATAGAATGCACATTTTAGACCAATAACAAACTAACATCGTTTAGGAGAACTGAATAATACATGCCGACGACAGTTTTTGTTAATGAGCTTGATAACAGAGCATTGCTCAAATAAAAATTCAACATTATTGATTTTCGTATACGGAAATGAAAATGTGAAAAAACGGTCATTCTCCAAACAGACTCATACGCTCACACAAACGTCATTCAAACTCAATCAAACATACAATAATAGAAACTGAAAAACAATTCAAAAAAGTAAAATGATATCATGTAGAATATTTCCACTGGAAATTTAAAAAAAACACTGACAAGCTCTCAAAAACAATTTCACAGAAACTGAGCATAAATTATCATGTGCAAAATTATACAACAAAGGAGAATCCTTAGCCCAAGCGAAATGTAAATCTTCATGTTTTAAAAATTTTCTTGACTGGCAACTTTATATCTAAAAAGATTTCTGTCATTATTTGAAACTTCCTATGCATTGTATAAGTATATGTATATATTATAAGAACAAAACAATCAGAGGCATAAGAGGTGGTTTCATTTGAATATTATATATATTGCTCTTAATTAATGTAAATACCTATTTGAGTTCTTTTAATCACATGTGTACCGAAAAGATGACACAGCCGTTGTCTCATTTACATCTTTCACTTCATTTACTCTTCCTGTTCCACTCTTTCAACAATCACCCAAAAAAACAAAAAATTAACAGAAAATATGACAGGCAATCATCGTTAACACACATGCTTACATAATATACACACTTGCATACACATAGTTTTCATTATCAACATCATAAAATATATAACTACCTACTACATAAAGTATTTCTATTTGTGTGTTATATAATAAAAAATAATGATAAACTATATGCTATTGTCAACTTGAATGACAGCTAGTCAGCCACTTGTCTTCTTTTCATCTGGTTCTTCTTCTTCTTCATCATCTTTCCGTTTCCTCATTTGCTTGTAATGAATTCATTCTTTTCCATGTCACAAAGACAATGACGATCACGCTGTCGCAGCTGCTGCTTCATTTTCATCAGTAGTAACTATTATTGATTTTTTGCTTATCTAGACAAAAAATTACGATGAATATCCTGCAAAAACAAATCGCGTGAGAAAAAAAATCATATCCAGTCAATCAGTATTCATAACAATCAACAACAATAACAGTGATTTTAAAGTATAAAATAAAATAGTAAAATGATATGTACAGTATGGTATATTAAATAATTATGCTTGTAACGACAAAAGGTGATATTAGTTAGCTATCAAAGTGATGATCCTAAGAAAAGTGCAATGACATGGCTAGCATTTATTTTGAAAACTAGTAAAATACAATTATTAATATTATGGTTTGCATGTTATTTAACAACTTCAACAAAAAATGCATACTAATCAACAATGCATTTTACTTTTTAAAGTTTATGTGCATATTGTGTTTATGGTGCTTATATTATTATGTGAGGGTACCAATCGTCCTATTAATTACATAATTTAGATAAAACAGATTGCACAATTGTTTCCTTTCACAGTATGCACTTCTACAAGTGTCCCTTCTCTACTATAAACATGGCATAACATATATGATGATAAATGGTATAGGAGCTAACGTATTTGAACGCAGCATTTTTCTTTTTATCTTGGTTGGGAGAACCTTAATCGATTTGACAGGTGACGAGTAATACTTGATATACCAGTGATACCGGTTAGATTATCCCTATCATAACTACCTATGGCGGATCACCAATGTGTCCACTTTTGGAGGGGCAGTTGTAAGTCAAATGGCGACTCCGAGCTACCCCTTAATAACGTTTGAATAATACAAGCAATCAATTATCTGTTCGCCTTCACGAAAAACAAAATGCATAGAAAAAAACTTCTGGTAATTTTAATCGCATCGATCGCACATTAATAATGCATCCGTATTAACGTTATCTTTGGGCAAGTGCATTACTTTAAAGGAGAGATGCAGCCAAGGTACTAGTCCTTAGAAAACACCACTTGTTATCTATTCACCTATTCTACTGGCTGCTAGCTACAAATATGAATTCATTGTCTTTCATCTTGACGCTTTCACTTCTTCACCCTCGTTATTTTCAAATACTTTGCATAATATCTTTGCACTGCACTGGTGCACTGTTTCAGCAGTAGCAACGACTATAAGTGATTGATTTGGACTTTCGAAAAATATTACCTGCTAAATTGTACTACAACAATGAAGAGACTTTAAAGATCTCATTAGAGTTATCGACAACTGTTCTTATTTTTCCATTGAGTAACGACTATTGAAATTAGTTTTGTAACTTTGCATGAGTGCGTTTAGCAATATGTAATCGAAGTCATTATATCATATCATAATCTATACATATATATTCATTGTTGTCAACTTTTATTTACTGATGATAAATAATATAAAGTCTGACCGATGGACATCATGTTGTTTACTGAAAATTATTAATTTCCTACATATTTCCCTCAGGACATTTTCTGTCTTGTGCTTTCTTACTAACATGAGAGATTTTCTGATGTATGGTATTTGCGGCAAACTCCCAAATCGATTTTCGAGACAACGCTTACCACCTATAATTGCTGTCAGATTGAAACGAAGTTTAAGAGCCTCCCTACGTGATGGGAGTGATGCAATCGGAATCTCATAAAAACAATTCTATTAACAAGTAACAAAGACATAATGATTCATCCATCATAGTGGTAATGGACGCCGAAATAGTATGGCAAAGCTAATCCAAAAACTAAACATCAATTTCTACTTGTATACTCGCCCTGCAGTATGAAATGTTAGATCAAATGTACTTTTATTTATGCACTCCATTTAAGATACTCAAGCTCTAAAATTAGCTAAAGCAGCGCACGGGTGAATTCAAAATGATCCAACTTAATTAGCCAACTACTATAGTAAAATAATTATAATTTGATTAAAGTATTATGTTGTTAGTAAAGCAATCTTACCTTAACAAAAGTAAATTTATAACAATTTAACTACATAACAGTCTTATAAAAGTCAGATATGTCTGGTAATCATAAAAATATTACATTTAAAGCAACCGTAATTTCAATTGTTTGTTAGTATAATGCATCAAAGTTAATTCATTAGTTTTCACTGTCAAATAGCCGTCACAGCACAACAAACTTACATCTCAAATGTTCATATAATAATTGGTATTTTAAAGTCTACAGTTTTGTTAGTTCAAATTAAACAATATATTCGTAGCGATATTAGTCGCGCACCCGTCAAAAACTTTGCAGCTTAATTAATATTTGTCTGGGTCAATGTCTAATTCGTTATCTTCGAGAGGTGTAAAAATGTCATCGAATAAGCCAGCTCTTCGCTTGATGTTAGTATTTTGTTCTTTTTTGTCCCCTGTGTTATTTTTTTCGTCATTATCCTCATCAAGGCGTCTCAGATGCTCGTATTCAGGTCTAATGTTAGGGGTTTGGGTCCCAGGTATGTTGATGAGATCATCTTCAAGCGGCAGGGATGTCGATTCAGGTATCGGAGTTGGGGAGAGCAAATTACTGAGAGCAGTTTGCATTACAAGCCTCTGTCTCGCAGCATTTTCATTGGATCCTGAAGCCAACGTTTCCCCTCTCAACTCTGTCTCTGTTCATTTTATTTTGGCAAACAAACCCAACACATTATGTATTTCATAAATCCTTAGGGAAATGACAATTGGAGTTTTATATTTGCTTGCAGGTAGTGCAAGTTGTGTTGTGGCAAAATCCCTCGACTTTTACGGGTGCTTGCTTGCTCCCTGCATTCATTATCAAGCTATATATATTTTCCAACAACAAAAGATCAACTTTGGAGAGCGTTTCCACTTGCCCTCCGACCATCCCAGCTCCCGACTACACGACAAAGCTAATAGCCAGTGTTGGCACAAAAACACATATTTATCCAAATACGTACAGACACAGCAATGAAACAAAGCAGCAGTGCAATATTGATCACGACTCTCCGTGAGTACGCTGGAAATTGGCGATGTGTGAAGGGAAAACTGTGCCAGTGAAGTCAGTGTTGTGTTGTGCGTGCGTGCCAATGTGAATAGTGCAACTCAGCTAGCGTGAGTCCTGTCGCTTTCTGCTTGAGTATTTTTGTCCAGTCCGGGCCAACTCAACCGATCAGGGTTGGAGTAAATTGGAACACGGTGTGTGGTAGTAGTGAAAATGGGAAACTGTCAATGAATCCCTATCAGTCTTAAGACAAGGTCACAATGTCGAAATATGGAGTACGCCAAAACAATTTAGCGTTCTATCATCCGACATGTCCGACCACTTGTCAATTAAATAAAAATCCTATTTTCTACAAATATGCCGTTAGCTATGCTATTACTCTTTGCTGTCTTTGGATGGTGGTGGTACTAATGTTGTTGTCTGCTGTTGTATTATTGCGTACACTTTACTTTTAATCAGTCTCTGTCTATTCTTTCTTCTCACTTCATGTGCATCGTGCAGTATCAGTTGCTTCACTTTATTCTTTGGTTTCTCGTTGTTGCCCACATTCGAATTTTGTCTCGGGGGATCGGTCGGTTTTTGTACTGCTGTCGCATTGAAAAATGTCGTTTGTGTATATTTCTGTGCTTTTTTCGCTGCAGCGAAAGCGGAAGGCATATGGGATCCCTTGACAAGGGCTTCTGTATGATTCAATGACAAGCTTTTAGCACCTCTATGGCTTTTGCTGGGGACCAAAGATGTTGCTGCTGTTGTTTCACTGGTGCCATTAAGCGTTTCTACTTGAGCGTTGATAATAGGTTCTGGTGTTGTTGTTTTCCTGAAAATTGGAGTTGGCACTAATGACGACCTCATCCCGGGCATGTGAGAGGGTGTATTTGTGGGCATTCTGTTAAGAGTTCGTAGACGTCTCATACGGCGTCTTTTTTCTTTCATTGCGCGATGCTGTCGTGATCTTGGCATTTGCACGGCTTGTCTGTCATCCTGAACGTTTTCGTTTGATTCAACTGCATAAGATACAGACTGAGATGATTCAGCAGAGTAGCCTAAATATTTAACATCCACGGGGGTTGCCAAAGGATATGGAATAGCTTGGCTCATGGCCAATCTAGCCATTGTAATGTTTCTCTCCTTATCGATCACTAGCTGTTGTCTGGTCGGTGGTTTATTCTCGTCTTCCTCACTACTCCTCTTTTTCTTCAAGTAGAGTTTGTATCCATATTTGGGTTCCCAGTTGTTAGGATCACTTGCTGAAGCCTCTCTACTGCTGTTGCCTCTCTCTTCAGATGACTTTTCCAATGGAACGAATAGGTGAGAGTTGGCAAACATTGCTTCATCTCCGATGAAATCTCCCTCTGTTGACTCTCCTGGTGCGTATGAAACCGAATAAATGGGCAGTGGAGTTGTTGTTGTTGTAGTCATTGAAGATGGTGAGGATGGAGGAGTGTACGAAGTAATGGAACGCATTGATGGCATGTTTGAAATCATTGTAGTTTCATAACTCGCCTCTTCCTCTTGGCGACTGGTTTGCTTGATATCATCGATTTCTTTTGATTTACTTTGGATTTCGTCTTCTTCAGAGGTGGGTACTGGGCTTGGAGACAGAATTTGAGTTTCAGGTATTGGAGTAGTAAATTGTACAAAATGGAGAGGCTCAACTTTGTAAGAGTTGTCTGATACTGTCGACGTATGCACATAAATGACAACTGGCTTTGGGGAAGTCAATGGTCGCTGAGTAGTAGTGCGGGGAGCCCTGTTCTTTCTCCATTTGAGCAAACTGCTTAAAGCGGGCTTGTTACTTGGTTTATGCTTCATAGCAATGGCCTTGAGAGTGGCTGAGCTTGATGGGGGTCGTTCCGTCGTGAAATCTGTAGAGTCTAGTCTTGGAGTTACCGTAAAAGTGGGAGTTGTCTCTTCTGTCGTGGAGGAGTCAGGAAGGTATTGCCACTGATTTTCCCTTGGCTTTGATGTGGGGATAGTCACAATTCTAAATGTTGGTCCGGGTCTGCGCCTCAGTTTTGGTCGGAATGTTGAGCTTACTGGAGCAGCCTCAATGACCGTTTTGGGTCTGTTATATGTTTCATACTCGCGATCGTCGTTGTTTTCGTCAAGCTTGTCATCGTCATGATTTCTATTTCTATTGTATCTGTTGTAGCTACTAGCGTTTTCTTCCGAAGCGTTATTGTCAGAAGCATTACCAGCACCATGAATCGAATGATGATGAATCTCATCCACTGGAGAATTGTTATTGGTAGTATTGTTATTACTATTAAGGTTATCGTCAACATTACTTGAAGCGGTAGCGTTATTTGTAGTTGCAAGGGATTTTCTAGGTATTTTAATTCTACGTCTGCGTTGAGGCATCCAAGGTCGATATATTATTTGTTTAGAGCTACTTTCATTTCTACTGTTATCACTACTTTTGTCACCAACTTGAACTTTTTCGGCAGAAGAAATCACCGTGTCAGTTGAAGCGTTTGTCATAAGCGGTTCCTCGTCATCTTCGTCTTGACCATTTGGAATTGATTCTAGCGGGTTGTTAGTGTTCTGACTAGGCTGATCGTTAACAGTGTTAGCGTCACTTAAGCTAACTGCTGTGTTATTAATGTGGTTAGCCTCAGCATCTAAAATAGCCTGTTCGTCACTACTGTAGTTAGCCTCAAGGAATAAATTTTCTTTGTCCATTTGCACGTTATGCTCATCACTTATGAATTCGTCTACTTGTTGTTCATTGTCAATAATTTGATCTTGATCATTATGATCTTCCTGCACTTGTTCTGCTTCCTCATTCTCATTACCATCATCAGCTATATTATCTCTACTTTCCTCTGAAATTTCCTTGTCATTGTAATCATAGTCCTGCATGTCTGCATGCTCAGGCTCTGGAGTCGTGCTAGTGGAAGTGGTGGTTGTGCTTGTCGTTGTCGTAGTGGTTCGTGGAGAACGAGTAAAATACGAATTAGGAAATCGCCTCATTGGTCGTTTTTGTCTGTTACTGTTCCTCACATATATGGGCGAATTTGTGTAAAACATTTTGGAAGGATTATTATTTTCTTCGTCCTCATCATCACTGGAGGAGATTTTGATTGGACTGAAAACAGTCGGACTTGTAAAGTTACTACTACTTTTGTCGTTGTCACCATATATTGTAACGTCAGTTTCATTGAATTTTGGAACATACGGTTTAATCTGTTTTTGTCTCATGAAGTTTTTGTCCTTTTTGGTTTTTCCAGCCCAAAGATAACTTTTGCCTAGAGGCCGAATAGTCACAGGGTGGACTCTCCTCCGATGGAGAGGTCTTAATGTCGATCGTGAGGGTATCACTACAATAGCAGGTGGAGGAGGTGGGGTAATTAACAATGGGCTGCTAGTTGTGGTAGAACCAGCAACTTGTAGGTCTAAATTTGACATGGAGGAAATGGGTGTTTGTATTGTGGGTGAAGGGTAAGTGGAGGTGACGAAATTACCGCTACTACTAACAAGGCTTGTTGGCGACATTGTACTACTTGCTACTAAGCGCTCAGATACGTTGTATTCTTCATTATTTATATTACCATTATCACTACTGTTTTCTACAGAGCTTTCCTCAAAAAGTTCTTTTACATCAGCCTGACCAAAGATTTGCTGTTGTTCTCCATCTCCCTGACTAACTACCTGATCATCATTTGCCTGGTTATCATTCATAGCATGCTCCTGATTGCCCGTATACTCTTCTTGCTCTCCATAACTCTGAGAGGGCGGTACGTTATTATTAAAGCTAATGCGATTATGATGCCGATTCGATTTCTCGTGACTACTTTCTGCACCTACAATTTCTTCATCATCATGATGAGATGGGTTGTGGAAATACTTGCCTGCAGTTGTTGTGGGCGAATCTTCATAATTTGCATTATTCTCCCCAGACTGTACATCAGGTGTGGAGGTTGTGGGTGAAGGGGAAGGTCG
>JAQIXX010005397.1:0-14055 GCA_034700605.1 Willowsia nigromaculata | reverse complement strand
ACATACCAGTTCAACGCATCCCGAAATATTGACTTCTTTCTCAATGCGAATGTATTAAACTGTGACACCTCACTACCCTCTGCAATTAACAATTTTCTAAATTTTGGGATTGATAACATTTCTGCTCTGGTCATGTACAATGTACTTCTCCAGAATATACAAGCAGTTCGGTCATGACTAGCTGCTTTGTCCATGCAGGACTCTAAAGATGTTGAATCAATTATCCATTCATTTGATATGCCCTTTAGACTTGGGTTAACTGACTCTGTAAAGCTTTGATTGATAACGCCTTTACTGTAGAGATGAACTACTGTCTTGTATTTAGGACGGGAATTAAAAAGTTCTTTAAAGCTTTTAGGAATTTGTGACTGTGGCTTGAATGTTAAACCTCCTGCTAGATTTCCCTTGTAAATATTACCGATATAGTAAACAACCACAATCCATAAAAATACGAGGTATCGGTTCATCCAGCATTTTGGCAAGTCTACATTTTGATCTGCAAAGATTCTGAAGAATTTTTCCCAAATTTGAAAATTGAAAGCGAACTTGAAACTTTTGTAAGTATTGAGATGTGTGTTAAAGCTGATAACTTGCGTTAATACAACAAATAAAGCGAGTAAAAGCAACCATAAAGCATTTGATAATGGATTAAATAAACCAATCCAACTTTTTGACACTTGCGGCTTTGAAATACAAAATGTAATAGGGTTACTGTATGAAAGTGAAGAAAATTCAATGTGACCAGCTATGTCCAAAGCTTGACCAACAAGTGGTAGTAGATCAACTTTTTCGTAAATTAAATCACCAAATAAGCCTGTCCAGCTGCCATCATCTTTTTGAAATCCAAATCCATGTTTTCGCGTTTTCTCGGTGAATTTTAATGTAAAATTGAGTCTTGTTGACATTTCTAGTAATAATTTGTATTGTGATCCAGACTTTAACTTTGTGCTATTCTCCTTCGATAGCTCTGGACGAACTTCTATAAAATTTATGTTCACTGTACGTCCGTTTATAGCTAATGTTCTTTTGCATGCGGGCACGATATCAGTTTGGCCTGAGTTTTGGACTAATGGATGTACAATTGATTTGCAAAGTATTTTGTTCATAATACCGCTTGTCCTAAGCTTAACTGTTGTTTCCATATCTCTAGCAACAAATATATATTCGTCCTTTATTGGATCCATTACCATTGATTTGACTTTTGTGAGAATAAAGGAAGCAGATAGAATGTTAGTAAAGCAATTGGAAAAGTAAAACTTAAATGTTTGTACACTTATGTTTTGTGTGTGAAGATATCCATTGTGGTTTATTGAAGGTTCGTAAAATTGTTCCAGAAAAGAGTGTATGCTTATTATTCGATTGTCAGCAATTATGAGACATTGTCGACTGTTCTCAAGTCTACTGGATTTAATTATTTTCAGCACAACCAAAGATAGGTGATTCATTTGTATTTTTGGTTGAACACTAATTGTTAGCGTTTGGTTAAAAGGTTTTATTCCAATATTTGACTTACAACAAACCACAAAGAATACTGATGCGAATACAATATTTTGTATGATTTTTGAACTATAAACCCAAGTAGTCAACGACATCGTAAATTTATTACTGGTCAGGATAATGATAAAGTTTCTTTGAAAGCAAAGAGCCCTTTTGCAAAAATTAGAAATGATTGGAATGAGATATTAGTATTCATCAAACCGTAATGTTATTAGCGAATGCTGATCTGGTGTACAAGATAACTTGCTGGATATCGTTTTTATAGTGGCACTTGAAAAATCTAAGTGTTTGGTGTTTTTAGAATTTTATATATTTGCAAAATAAATTTATTTTTAAGTCGCATTTATAAGTGAATATTGAAAAATTAAATCAATTTTGAAGTTTGAACGCAGTAACAAACAGTTGGGTCGTGCAATGCTAAGTACTATTTATGTATTTCAATTTCATTTGTTCATGTTTCATTATATTGATTCACGTAATATGCTGTTCAGAGCACCATAACTAGAACTAATGACTTGACTATTATTTTTGTTTTGAAATTTACGTTGTTCTATTATCATGAGTTCTTTAATTTCCAAAATCTTAAATAAAAATTACTGTACGAACTCGAAAGCTCAACAAATAAACTTGATTCAAGCAGAAAATGCAAAAAAGTACTTCATCAAAACCGCAAAATAAAGTTCAATGATTGTGTTTTTCTTGTCAATTTTCAAGCATGATTAATTTAGAATGCTCGTAATATTTATTCGTAGACAAAACTATTACAATACAAGGTTACAAAAATGCGTTGGATTTATTGGTGTGTTAAAAACTATTTAACGGACAATCATCTTGACCACCAAACAAAATATTAGAAAATTCATGAAATTTACAATCAATATTCTTAAAAGGTTAATTTTTTGGATGTTTTATGCTTTTGTCAAATGTATAACGTTGCTTTAGCGTCTTTCCCAAACAAATGGAATCCAACATGCTAAGCTAAGAACAAGAAAAATTACAAACACTGATGCCATATCAACAAGGAGTAGCGGACACCATTCGTTATCATCCCCATTACACCTGCGTTTGTCGTATATTTCTGCTACTCCCCGTTTGTGTCTCTCTTTTAACTCAAGCTTTTCTATGTAACTCTATATTCCAAAGTCTAATCAGATGAGATTCCCTAGCAGCGCTAACATACCAATTTAAAGCGTCGCGCAATACTGATTTCTTTCTTAATGCAAATGTATTAAAATGTGAGACCTCACTATTTTCAGCAATTATCAATTTTCTAAATTTAGGAATCGATGATTTTTCTGCTCTCGTCATGTAAAGTGTACTTCTCCAGAAGATACAAACAGTTTGTGCATCATTGGCTGCCTTTTCCATACAAGATGCTACAGACTTTGGGTTAATAACTCACTTATTTGATATAGCTTTCAAACTGGGATTAACCGACTCTGTAAAGCTTTGATTAATGACATCTCTACTATACAGGCGAACTACTTTACTATATTTTGGGTAAGAATTCTAAAGTTCTTTGAATGACTTTGGAATACTCGGTTGCCGTTTGAATGTTAAACCTCCAGCTAGATTTCCCTTGTAAATATTTCCGATAAAGTAGACAACCACTATCCATAGAAACACGAAATATCGATTCATCCAACATTTTGGAAAGTCCAATGACTGATCTACAAATATTCTAAAGAATCGTGCACAAATTCGAAAATTGAATGTCAAATTGAAAACTTTGTTCACAATAAAGTATACTTTGAATACAACAAATTCTGTTAGAATGACAAATGTTACTAGAAGTATCCATAAATCGTATGATAAGGAATTAAATAAGTCAATCCAACTTTGTGACGCATGTGGCTTTGCAATACAAAATGTTATGGGATTACTGTAAGAAAGTCTAGAAAATTCTATGTGACCTGCGATATCCAAGGCTTGTGCAACTAATGGCAATATATCTGCCTTTTCATATATCAAGTCACCAAATAAACCCGTCCATGTGCCATCATCTTTTTGAAATCCAAATCCATGATTGCGAGTTTTCTCAATGAATTTTATAGTGGTATTAGACCTAATTGACATTTCTTGGAGAATTTTGTACTGCGACCCTGACTTCAGATTTGGGCCTCCCTCTTTCGATACTTGTAGTAAAATTTCAATAAAATGTACTCTTATAATACGTCCGTTTACAACTGATGTACGTTTTAAGTCTAAACATATTTCTTCCGCTTCCGATATTTGGTTGGGTTGAATGACTAATGGATACACTATAAATTTTCTAAATATTCGGTTCATAATATCACTTCTCTGAAGTTTTGTTGCAGCTGCGATATTTTTAGCTGCAAATATATACTCATCTTGTAGAGCATCACCAATCGTTTGTTTTGCTGTAATTTGAGGTATCGAAGCTGGGATTATTTTAGTGAGACAATTTAAAAAATAAAATTTGAATGCTTGGTTCGAAATTATCTCATGTGTTTAAAGATATCCATTATGATTTATAATAGGCTCAAGAAAGTAAATGGAAATTGAGTGAATATCAACAACCTCGTTGTTTGCAGTTAAGAGGCATCGACGATTGCTCACATGTCTGATGGATTTAATTTTTTCTATTACTAGTGCACTTGATGGTTCTTTTGATTCAACTAAAATTCGTGGGTTTTGATTTACTGGTGAGAATTCTGAGAGTACAAATTGAAATACAGAAAATATGATTGGCAAAATTGAAGTATTCAGAATTTTTGTTGGAAAATTGAATAGAGTTACTTATGCCATCTTAGAAATGGTTTGCTGATACAATATCAAGCCAAATATATTCATGCTAGCTTCATGTAATTGTAGCTTATTAAACTGTATATTACATATAAGGTCTATCTTTGTGCCTTACACAATGTTCGGATCCAGCTATTATAAGAATAGTTATGAAGGAATATATTTGTTACCTGGAAGTAATAAAATTAGAGCATTATAAAACAAGTTCAATGCTTATGACGATGAACACTTATGGTTAAGTATTTTATCTTTCTAAGAGAGTAGTATATTTTTAGATTTATGTAAGCTTACCAAACATTTTTTTACTTAGCACAGCTATTTCAGTGCTTCATTATTTCATTTCATTATTTCTTTTATTACATGTCATTACCATTTGTTCATTACCATTGCCATATTTGTCTTGAAACTGTCTTACGAAACTAAAACTACTTTGAACTTTTAAATCTAAAGATATTTATAAAGAAATGGCTTCAGTTAATACAAATCTTTTATAATATCAGTTTATCATCTCTGTATTAAGTGCAATGGGATATTTGGAATATTTTGCAAACTCTGGCCAATGAAAAATGCTTCGATGAAAATTGAAATATTTTTTAAATTAAAGTTATACTTAAAGCAAGCATTTTTATTTTACCATTCTAACAAAATTGCTGAAGAGTTATACAGTACACGATAATATTAAGACTGAAAAATTTGATATCAGAACTAATGATATTAGTAATATTAAGCCTATGTAAAGACATTTAAAATTTTTTATTGGTAATAAAATCTTTAACAAAGTACCTATACAGTTTTGCGTGAAAAGAAGAATTAAATTTGCATTAAAATCCAAATATTTTGTATGTATCTTTTATGTAAGTATACAAATGTTTTTGCTAACTATTCACGACTAGATTTTGTCGCCATATCCATTGTCCTTAGAAAAATATGAAGTTTCAAGAAATAATTACGAGTATACTGTAGTATCATTGACATTTGAACTTTAAAGAGACTACAACTTACACCATACAAACTAATTTTGTTATTCAAGTGATTTATTGTCACATGAACTGGTATCTCAATTGGCAATTATCTAAATTCAGGATATGTCACTGAAAAAGTAACTTGATGCAAAAAAGCTGACCTTTCCAATATATACATGCGGTGTGGCCGCTAGATGCTGTAGTTTGTATGGAACTTAATGCCGATTTACGATCCACTATCCATTCATTGGACAATCCATTTAAACTTGGATTCGATGATTTAGCGAATGAGAGAAAAAAAATTTGTCTTTGGTTGGTAAAACCGATTCATTTCACGTTTTTCAGGCTTTTATGAGTTTTATGAAGAACGTGCCTGACAAACTCTGACAAATTACAAAATCACAGAATAATTTTAAAAATTGTTTTTTAAGCCAATAGTGATGTAAAACGATAGATATACCTATTCATACATTCATGTAGTTCTTCCTAGAAAAGTAATAAGTGAAAATTGAAGATTTCGTTTAGAAGGGTTTGATTATTTATACCATCTCTCTACATGTCGACAAGAAATTGTTGCATAAAAATTCGATCTGGCCTTGAACATTTGATCATTCTCTTCATAAAGCAATGAATATAAAAACGATGTGTCTATTGACAATAATCAGTACACTTACAGTTGCTCAACATTTACTATCTTCAGCATTTGTAACATTGTATCCTATGGAATTTCTCATGTTAAATGATTAAATTCCGTTGGGAATCCAACTAAACGGAATTTTGAAATAACCTTGAGTTGCTTCTCTTTCTTCTTACTTGATATTTGACCTCTTGTTTGTTTCATATTTAGCAAATATAACCCTCGTTTTAAAATAAAGTATTACATATTTTTCTTTTTTGATTTGAAGGCAATACATCATCTTTTATTCTGTTAGTCCATTTTTCATATTTCAGCCTCAATAAAAAAGGAATTGCCATATCGAAACTAAAA
Organism: Willowsia nigromaculata; assembly: GCA_034700605.1. Lineage (NCBI taxonomy): Eukaryota > Metazoa > Arthropoda > Collembola > Entomobryomorpha > Entomobryidae > Willowsia > Willowsia nigromaculata. The sequence continues at coordinate 7,842 of JAQIXX010005397.1, read as the reverse complement.
TAACATGAGAAGAACATGTTTTGAAGCATGATTCTTTCAAAGCTCATATATCACAAGGAATTTTCTTTCTGCAGCCAAAACTCTTCAAACCGTTTTCACATTCCTTCAACCATTTTCATATAAAAGTTTCTGTCTTGATCGATGTACCCATTTGTATCCAAATCCCATTTTTTGCAATTTTTCCAAATAGATACTTTTGCCGCATAATTTTATAAAGCATTTTGCCGCATCAGCAATACCACAACTTAATATTATTACCAGCCAAGAAAAAAAACTGTGCCAAAAGTGAACAGAGTTGAGAAACCACTTGAGATTTTCAACCTGAATTCCTGCAACAAAGTATCAACCAAAATATAAAGATGATCTGGAGATTTTCATTTCTGCAAACAGCATATAATTTTTCTTTCAACAACTTATCAACATGCTGACCTGGTCATTGTCACGTCATCATTTTTCTCAAAGAAATCCCCATAATTTACAGTTAACCACCATTTCATCTTAAACTCCCAAAAAAAAAATTCTCAACTTTATACAGCCAATAAACAAACTCAGTTTTTTATGATATGAACAGCCCCTCATCCCACATTCCATTTTTATGAGAAATTATGTGCATACATATAAAAAAACTATACAAAATATGTCGCATTATTAACACCATGAAGCATACCGGCCATATTCAAAAGATGATGATCAGGTCACGTTTGATTTTATGACCTAACATTCATTTTTAATGATGATCATTTTCCCCAGGCTTCATACCAATTTCACTTCTTTCAAGTGTCTTTCGTGCGCTGCTAATCTCGTAAAATTTCTAAATATATCTCAGGTTTCAAATTCCAAACATTTATGTATTCTTTAGAAATATTTATAATCCTCAGCTATAACATGAAGTTTTACAGCAAAATACGCCGGTTTCCCAAGAGAAAGCGGCATCCTAGCTGTATGGTTTTTACTGCAGTAGAGTCGAGTGCAATCTAGAGTGTGTGATGCAAGCAATATATTAGATTTTATGGGCTGAGAAGGGCAAAAAAATTGGGAAGCACAAGCAGCAAGAAAATACCGATTGCTTTCTCTTGTTCTGTGTGACCCAATATTGTAGACAAAGTCATTTCATTATCATACGTGAAAACGCCAGCTTTTTATATGCCCGTTTGTTATATTTATTTATGAACATACAAGACAGTATGGTATTTTATGGTTGGAACAAGTTTCAATCAATAAGGAATCGTATGAGTGCTTAAACACAGTTAAATTCTTTATTGCGCTTTAGTGTTCCTAATAATTAATGTGATTTAAGTTTCGATCTTCTTCGTTTTACAGTATTTGGATTGCTTTCATCTGAGAAATATAAGAGCGCTGTTAATACAGCTTTTACTAAGAGGAATGATGCTATCAGGATGAAAGATATGGAGAAAACGATGGAAAGAGCGAGCACGAGCCAGACATCAATTTGTCGCCGTTTCCACCACGGCTGGCGAATACTCAAGGGAATTAGGTAGTCGTTGGAATTCTCATGCCTGAGGATATACTCCACCCACCATATACCGTTTTCTATGGGGGGAGAGGGACGATCTTTAAAAGCTTTGGAGAGACTTTTCATGGCGATTCGATACCTGAAAAAATTCCAATAAAAATTTAGTCATAAGCTTAAAGACAAAATGTCTTAAACTAAAGTTCAAAATATTCTCACTTTTTGTTATTCAAAATTTCGGATATCGCATATTTCAATTCAGACTGCTTCAAAGTCAAAATTTCGAGTTTGATACCAGTTCCCCTCGCTTCTAAAGCATTTGCATTGAAGTCCTGCTCGCCAAGTACTGGAATGAGGACAAGTGGCACCCCAAAATGGACTGCTTCAGCGGTTGACCCCATGCCGCAGTGAGTAACAAATGCTTTGATGTTTGGGTGACCAAGAACAGTCTGTTGTGGTGCCCATTTTGCGAGCATCACGTTGTCTGGTAATGTCTCATTAATTTGTATGGATGCTTTCCACAGAAATTTTATGTCTGGGAAGGAATACAAAGCGTTTATGAACTCCAGTTGGACTTCCTTATCAAAATTTGTGAATTCTGCGACAGTTCCAAAACTGATGTAAATGAAGCCATTCTTAGCGGAATCCAGAAACTGCTTCATTTCTGTTGGAAGAGGCTTCGGTTTTTTGGTGACCACAGCCCCACCAATTGTTACCACATGTGGAGGCAGTGATCTCGGCAAATCAATTGTGAAATGGGTGGTAAGTAGAACCAAGCTTGTGTTCCTTTCGATCTCCCTAAAACTTGGGATCTCCTCCAGTCCGAGACCTCGCCTTGTGAGCCCCTCCAAAATTGGGAAATACTGATAGTCTCTCTTCCAATTGAAGAGTATCGGACTCACTGCATTTTTCACTCGTTGCATGAACGACATTTTGTCACCAAACGGAAACTCTTGAAATATGATATCCGCCATTGTGGAACTTTCGTCTGGAAGCCCAAACGAATCCGGATTCCATGGAAACACTGTAGATGTCCCGTAAACGACCAGTTTCGATTTAAAATAGTGCACTAGTCCATAAGCACACTCGTTTACAGCGTATTCCATAATTATGAGATCAAATTTTGGAGCAGATTTCACCCAATCAACAAATTCCTGGTCAGAATAAAGCGCTTGACAAGCGAGGACACCAAAATCGTGAGCATTCCACCACATATTTGCAGACAATCTTTCCTTGCGAATGTCAAAGAATCTCACGTTATCATCCGAATTGCCCCCCGTGGTCTCCTTTAACTTTTCAGGTAACAAATATTGAATTTTTGACTGTTTCAAAGGATCCTCAAAATTTTCATATGGGGACAAATAAGTGACATTATGCCCTTTGTCTGCTAAAGCCTCCATAAAAGGAAACATTGAGAGTCTAGTGCTGTGGGAGGCAACAGCCCCAAAAACTAGAATATTTGCTGGGGTCACACATTTCAGGTGTGTACCAATCAGGAGGATTGGAACTAAACTAATTTTAAAGCAAAAAATATTATGGGTCCCCATATTTGGAAATATTTGCACACAAGTTATCAGATCCGCGTCTGATTTCAGTCTGCCGAATTTTGCATGGACGGTGGGCATAAAAGCGTGAAAGGCAGTCATAACATTATCTTTAATTGACAACAAAACATGTTGACAATGCATTGGATATTTCCAAGGTGAACTTATATAATCGTAGACTCTAAAGTTCAAGGCTTAAAACTGCAGTGATGAGTGTATCAAGTGGAATCGCTTAATTATGTTTATCTACTGGACATACAATACTCATGCAAAATGGAGCCATTCAGTGACAACGTGATAATGACTGGCCTGGCTTGGCCTACTAGCCGGTATATTTGGAGAGTCGGTACTCGTACAGCGATTTTTTAAAATGGTAATGACTTGGCTTATTGTCGTTACTGTTGCTGTGGCAATATTCTCGTTAAATTTTCCTTTCAGTTATATCTCGTGTATATAAACCTATTATGAATTATGGATGAGTGTATATTATAGAGATCATGCTTCTCAAGGTCGAACGCTCAAATGAACTGGACAGAAGTATGTTCGTGAGATGGATACATAGACATTGCAAAAAACTGCATTTAGCAGTAGATATGCTTCATATTCATCAAGTTGAAGTTATGTTTGAACAAGTAGTGAGAAGGAGTGACGCATGAGAAGCGATCTGTCACTTTTCCTATGAAGCACTCATAAGACAATGACAGTGCACAATCTAACCACTGTATCTACAAGCTGCGTTTTAAAAACGTAAAACAGCTTATGTGAATGTATCGCATTGAAATTTGTGACTTACTGTTTGCATATTGATTTTGTCCAGATACAAGTTTTCAAATGATAGATTAGCATGTACGTTTTAAGTCAACCTATTCCGCATTTGTATAAATTTTGGGGATGGTAAAACTTTAAAAATAGGTATGCACATTTTTTTACTTTTGCGTAGTATTTTTACAATAGTAATGAATTATGAATGAATCGGGCTGAATTTTTGTTGCTGTCTTAACTTTTAGACTGGTTAAATTTCAAATTTGTACAAGTTGGGTTGTTATAAAAAAAACAGTACGTCATAGTCAGTGAGCAACTTAACTTTCAAGGTTTTGAATGAAATCAGCAAAACCGAGCTTCTCCAGAGTGTCTGGGGGGATTGCAAAGAATGTATCAAAGACAACGAGCTTGATAACAATGACTACTTATTTTAGTAACTAGAAAATCTATAAATATGTAAAAGCTTGTTTTCTATGATGCTATCACTCACTCAATTTTAATTCATAACAGAGTTTTACTCGGTTTGTACGCTAGTAGAAACATGCATGAATTCTGATCTGGTAGAAACTTGATTCTAATGCAAATAATTGCAGGAACATAATAGGTAAAGAATATGTAAGTATACGTTTGAGACAACAAATTCTTAATAGAGAAATATTAGAAGTGTATTTGTACAATAAAATTATTAATAATCTCATTCCAAATATAGGTCCACCATTATCACACCATTTTATAAAAGAAATGATATCACAAAAATACACACATAACAATACGAAATTGCCCGGTAATAGCAGTGTATAAAATTGGATGAAAATACCCTTCAGTAAATGACACGTAATGTTTAATATTATCACGGATAGATAATATCCATTCTGCCCTAATGATGATCGTCATTTGTCCCATTATTTTCACTTTTTTGTGTTCCGTTTTTATATCCAGTACAAACTGAGTTCAAAACCATACACATTTGCAAGTCATCAAGAGAATAAGTGAACTTTTTCGCTTGTACCATCACTAATTTGGAGTTGAGAAATACTTATAGCTATACGACAGTTTACATGATAACGTGAACATGGGCATTTTGGGAAGCAATAAAGATCCATGAATATTTTTCAAGATCATTCATGAACCAAACAAGAAATTCATACGAAACACAATTCCCTAAACTAACTGCCTCGAAGAATTTTAATGGCTTATCTGAAATATTATTAATAATATCATCAGACTTAAGTCCACCGTTATCACACCATAAGGTCCTATTTTAAAACATTTTCCTGATACGTCTTTAATAAATCGTTTGATCATGTGATTTAGAGCACATCCAATACATTCAAAAATATGATTAAACCCAAGGAAAATAATATGATGTTGCATATTGAAGCATTTCAATGTCTCCTTTCATGACCTGTCTTAACAACAAAACAACCAATAATTATAAAACCATTTAATGACAGACTGACCGTTTCTGCAGGGAATGATTCATAAAAGCTTTATATTTCGGGCAGTTTTTAGAGCTAAAATAACAATTTTGTAACGACGCATCCAACAAGAATATTACTTAAAATTGAGATATAAGCAAAATTATGAGCAATAAACAAATCCAAAGTTATACTGAAGAAAGCATATCTCCTTTCATTTGCCATTTTGGAAGAAAGAATATCTCCTTTCATTTGCCATTTTGAAAGAAAGAATATCCCAAAAATGTGCATGAACAGCATATAAATTGTTAAGTAGTAATAACCCAATATAAAATTTAATACAACGCAATATCCCAAGTTATAGCATAAAACGGGAGGAAAATGAAATAGCCTATAATAAATGGCACGTGATCTTTCAAGCTGACACGGATGGATACTACCCATTCTATCATAATGATGATGACCATGATCATATTCCCAATTTTCACTCTTTTGTCTTCCATTTTAGTATCCAATATGGAAAGAAATGAAAAGCACGTTTTCAGATCATCCAAAAAGCAAAACCGATTTTGCTTTACAACCAATATTAATCCGGACTGAAGCAATTTCATGATGCCCTATACAAGTGCATGGTAGTAAAGAGTGAAAGGTTATCCATAGAAGATCATACGTGTTTTGTGAAAATTTCCTTTGAATATTGCGATAATAATGATTTCCCATTTTTGATCTGCTGACTTGAAAATTGGAAACTTGATAGCATATATAATATTATGTAACAACAGCTCAAGTTTTGTGCGATTTCATCAATTTATTTTTCTGTGAAAATGAGAATCAAAAAGAAAATCTCGCAGCTTAAGGCACAAATAATCTGCATATTTTTTATGGGATTTTCCTTTGAAAATGGACACAAGTAGGTTGTGTAGGTGCTTTGAATTTCAAGTTTTGATGTTGTCTGCACACTTCCATCAAACACTTTCTGTTATGGTGTATCCATTCAATCCGTATGTCATTCAATCGAACGAAAGTATTGCTTCCAATGTGCTGGAACAGAATAATGAGGCTTTACTCTACTTACGAGGGAACCTTACCATCTGTCCGACTGTATTTTTCAAAATGAAAATGACAACTGAAATTTAAATATTTCGTAAAGCAAATTAAGCATCAAAACTTAATAACTCCAAATAAGTTCGGAGGAATTAATGCCGTTTTAATGCAAAATCAGAGGAAAAACTGATATTTTTTATGAACAAATTTGTCATAATTTTCTAAACATGTGTAAAATTTAAAATGCTTCGTTGTTTTGAAGGTAAACACAGGAAATATTGGCATATAAGCAGTATTTGTTGTCTTCTAAATTTATTGTTATTTTTCCTCGACTACCCATTGGGGAGGTTCCCTTGTCCGTAAAATGAAGCAGAAATAGTGATTCTGACTGCTGACATGCTATAAAGTGTTTCATTTCATTTGATCAGCCTCAATGTTTCATGCAATCCAATAATCCCAACTGAAAACCAACTCTTTTTTTTCATCCTCTCTTTTTCTTCTTGGCTCGTGTGTGTTTTTCCTTCTCTCTGTGATACATATTATTATTGGATTTTTTTTTCGGAAATTCCACCCAATATATTTCTATTACATATTATTAAACCAATGCTCTCTCTCTCGACTTCCACTGCCTTCCTTCTCCTTTCATTTATTTTCTTCCTTCTCATGTGTGCGTGAGCGTTTTTATAAAATAAAGGAGTCAAAAGAAACAAAAAAATCTTTTTTTCTACAAATAGTTTCACACGAGAACAAAAGCATCATATCAATACCACCAACAAGACAGTATCACAAACAATAGAATATTATTTTCTTTGAAATAGGAGAATAGAAAGAAGAAAAAAATCTATGATAGCTTGTGTTTTCACTTGACTTTTACGTGTGTCTTTTCTTTTGACTAAAAACATTCATTTTTTTCTGTTAACGATTCATATCGCTTTCAAATGGAGATTTTTTGCCTTTTCTAAAAGAACTATTGGGCTGTCAGAATTTCATGTAATATTTGCATTTGTATGAAAGATGTAATGAGTTATTGTGTGTAAGGAGCATATGAATGCGTTGATCAGGTTGGGTAAATGCAGACAACAACAAAAATGCAGATTTAGTGCCAAAAACAGTCCCAGTCCAACAGTTATAGCTTTCTCTTAGTTCTGATGTTGCGTTGGATACATTCATTTATTCTTCTAACCATCTTTTCACTTCCTTGTAAAGTGGAATCTGTTAATTGACAATATATCATTTTTGTATTAAAAATTTTAAGTAGCGTTGAAGTCACCACATTGCGTTTAGAATTTCAAATATTTATTTTACTTTAGACATGCTCTTGAGAAACATGGCCAGTATGTGAAAAATTAAAGCAAAAATCCCATTTTTATACTAGCATCAGTTACAACTGATGTATGTCCAGTCTTTAAATTAGAAGTCGAGAAATGATTGATGAGAATTGTTTTTCCTTTCCATGGACTCTTAGACCGTTTATGTTGGATAGATAGGTGGATAGATTCATGATCCGTTTTCGTTGGTACAGTACAATGTGGCGTCTTTCTGTCTCCACACAAATATTGCGTTTACATCGCTTCAAGCGATCAAGTCCTTCAAAACCGACTCT
>JAQIXX010005396.1:0-14057 GCA_034700605.1 Willowsia nigromaculata | reverse complement strand
CTCCCTTTAAGCCCATGTTATTTGAGCTCTGCAAGTGACGTCACTGCTCAAAAAAGACAGAATGGAGAGCCGCTATGCAGGATGGCCACGGGTTGCTCATATGTGCAGTTTTATAACTTTTTTGATTTTCTATAAGGTAAATGCATGTATATTGCCATGTTAGGAAATCATAGAACGATTGATATCGTTGGGAAATAATTAATCTACAGTCGTCAAAACTTATCGCTAAATGTATACACCCATGGAATTTAAAACTTTAACGATATGAAAAAATAATTTTAAGTGTTTTCCAAAGCTTTACTTTGCTAAGTATGTACTTTTCTAGCTATGTACATAAATGCGTAACTTTTGATGACTATGCTCGTAAAAATTTGGTTCATGAAAGTGGAGGTCCGTGAAAGCTGCAACTATTTTAATCAACGAGATCCGGATTGAAAAGAAAAAAAAAATTAAAATTTTTGAATATTCACGCGTTTCATCTTACGTTTCGTTCGTTTCATATGACGAATATATTTCTATATAAAATTGTACACTATGACGCAACATTCGCTTGAACTTTGTTCAAGTTTTAATGCTAACAGTTATATCAAGCTCTAGCTGTCTAAGAGTCCAGAGAACTTTTTCATAACGTTACAAATATTCAGCGTACAAACAGCTAAATCCAATTTGGGTTTCCCAACAACCACTGGATTATTTGCATTCACGTCTATATTAAACTTATAATTTCACATTTTACTATATTTAAAATGTGTTGCCCAAAGATGAGGGTAATCTATAATTTTAACTGTTGTTATAATTATTACAATAGTAGTTTGTTTTATATTCTAAAAGTATATTTGCCGTTCTGTATCATAATATCAAAAGCAACGGCCATGAGTGTGGAAAACAACAAATCTCTACCACTTGGGAAATTTACAGTCAAAATTCAACCAATGAATGAAATATCCCTGGTGAACCATTTAGGAAACTTTTATCTTGAGCGTGATTCTAGCTTTGAAAACTATTTGCACAGTAAATTGAATCTGGAACCAACATTGAATCTTAATTCGATACTTGATCAATTGAAAGACATTGGAATAACGTGTTACGTTGTCCTTGATAACCATCTAGGAACAGACATTTCTAACTTTGACTACCCACTTGTACAAAGAACGCCACAGCCAGTTGTGTTTGCTAAAGAGCACTATCAAGCTCCTAACAGCGACCAGTTTAAATACAACATTTTATGGTTTCATCGTAACCTTATTGACAAAGGATTGGACAAAAATGTAAGCCAACTATATGCTACGTCCAACGAGAACTCCATTGTTGTTAACTGTGGAACTTCACAAAATGAATATTACAAACTTGTAAAAGCATTCGAAAGTAATATTGTCTATGAGCACTGCGTTTGGCTGAATGCTTCTAAAATTGCTTTAGTCAGCAGGCCTTGGGGATGTGAGGTTCAGATTGTCTTGGTATTTCCAGGTGAGTATATTAAAGAGAAGCTACCGTCTCCTGTCGGATTATATTATGATGTCTCTGCTTTTGAAGGAGCTCATCTCATGCGACATTCTATGACAATGTCTTTATCCGCAAAAATGTACATATTGGTTGAAAAGGCTGAAGAGTTTTGTTCTGCAATTAAACAAAACACGTTTACTTTTAAAAGTGAATATAATGATCTATGGAATCATGTTCATGATCAGCAACTTCAAATGAATTTTGAGGCACTTGTAGCATTTCTAGAGACAGCACAGAGAAAAAATTATTTTTTGGAAGCAAATCCTGTTGAACTGGTAATATCAAAACGAGTTAAAATTCTGCATCGCACAGGTGAAACGTTTCTTGATTTTTTGACAACTGTTTACTTCACTGAAGAACAAACATTGATTACAAACCAGCAACAAGACTTGTCTACGCCACGGTCAATTCAAAGCGGGTTTGCTAATATGTGGTTCAAATCGGTTGATGATGTTTATGTACGACATTTTGAGCTCTGTAAAAATTATCTTTGGCCGAATTCAAATTTTTTATCAATTGTCAAACTACCCTTCAAAAATCCAGAGGATATATTAGCTCATGGCATTGTGTCGGTTTGGTTAGAGATTTTTAAAAATTCAACAATAGCAACTTTCTCTCAAATTTGTGACAGTACTGCTCATAGACAATTCTCCCATGGTAGCTTAATACCATATATGGTCATAAGAACAATTCCTCTTAGAAACTCTCATTATTATCCGTTAGCCTTACCAGATATGCATGACTTACGATTTTTAAGCTGCGGAGGCAGCAATGGAATCACTTCCATGTCATTTGATGAATTAACGAAGGTATATAAAGCAGCAGTGTGGACTTTAATGATCATAATTTCGCTTCTGTTAACTATTCTTCTAGCTTCTCTTGAAACAATAGAAAAAAACCACGTTTCTAGAACGATATTTGATGATCACAAACTCGTTGCTAGAACAAGGTGGCCCATTTAAAAACTCATTATTGGTTAGGGACCAAGCTCGCTGCCTAGTGTGTTCTCAATTACTTGTGGCAATCGTTTTGAGCAATGCATACAAAGGCACAAATATGTTCAATATAATATCTCCAAGACCCCCTGTTCCATATGAGAGACTTTCAGAACTGATGAGGGACAACTTTACGATACTCACAAGGTCAAAAAGCGTATCTTTATCTTGGGGTCAATTTGAGTGGTTCTGGCCAACACGACAGTCGTTTATTCCTGATAATTTCTCTGTGTATGAATACGACAATCAAAGATTGGAAAGTATACAGGGGATTCATTTCTCACTTTCATCAGAAATTTGTCAAATGTCCAATCTTCTTACTTTTCAAAATTTTAAAGAATCGGTGTTGTTCCGAGAAATAATGGAGAAGTCTAATCTAATATCTTCATTGAGTGCTTCAGTCACACACATAGTTCAGAATTACTGGCCAAAACCTTATGTAAACTCTGAGGAGGAAGTAATTTTCAAGAAGATTAAGGATTAAATTTTTGAAAATGAAAGCATTCAAATCTTAAATACAATGAGTCAGTGCAAACGTAGTGCTCTTATTCTCCCCTTTCGAGACTGCAATGAGTATGGAAGAGCACTGCAAGCATTAAATTTACAACAACCAATATATGTAGGGAGAGAAAACTACTTTAAATTCTCAGTTGCATTTGAAATAAGCGGGAGGATTCATAAAAATACGATTATGCGACTGAAACGTATGTTAGTGTCTGGTATTCCTGACTGGTGGGTCAGATATGCGAATGAAAGTGGAAGATTTATTCCATTTTCTAAAGAAAGGCTATCATTGAGATCCCCGAATATGGAAGGAAATGTGAAAATAATATTTACACTGCTGGTGTTTGGGCTTTTGCTATCAATAATTTTGTACTGTATTGAGATAGTGATATTTGCGTATCTACTCTTGGTTATTCAGTACCCGAGTTCTGGTGAAATATTTAGAATCATCTGCAGAATGGATTAGTTTTAAATTCAATATATTATGTATTATGAATATCGCTTATAAGCTAAGGGTAAATTGATAAGTTCTATCATAACGTTTACCATTAGAATACCATGGTGGGCATGAATTTGCAATAGATTAAAGCTAACAAAGTTGTTTACTCAATTAGTCCTTTTGTTATCATCGTACACTTTCAATATAAAATTTTTAATATGCAACAACGTATTAACAAATCAGACGCGCAATCACCCCACTGCAGAGGATATGGTTCTCATCACAAATAGCCCGTAAAGCATTCAATAATTCGTCCCGCATTGCCCCAGGTGTATCCCGCACTGTCCTTTTACATGGGATTTTCACATGGGGCAATGCGGGTCGAATTATTGAATGCTTTACGGGCTATTTGTGATGGGAACAATCTCGTCTGCCCCACTGATTGACAACACCGGTGTGATTGAGCAACAGAAATTGGGTCATTACAAACAAATTCCAAGAATCAGCTGTTTTCCTATTTTTACGATGTTGAGTTACTTAATGCATGTTAATCTTTTTAAATATGATAACAATTGGTTGTTCCAAACAAAAAACCTTTTTTCCAAATATAATGTTTTTAAGGCCATGTTGAAAACATTTTTGTTCACTAAAGTAATCACATCCAATATTTGTTTTTACACAAACTGGATGACCGTGAGATGTTTTGCTTTACATTTTCCCCTTATATCATAGTTTTGCGAAGTGAAATAAACTTCGTAAAAGTGACTCTCTGGGTGCTTTAATATTATATTTCAGATCAGATACACAAGCAGCACATCCCGTGCTTACTGTGCCTTTCATAAGTTAAAAAGATCTTTTATCTATAAGTTCCAATAATTTTATTCTATAAAACATAAGTACGACTATCAAAGGACACATAATATGTACGCTTAAAACTTGAGACTAATCATGATGTTAGAATTATTAAGTTTAACATTCAAATATAAATCATGATGAGTGATGTAAACCTTCAATCAAAACATAATTAAAGCATTTAAAAAAACGCTCTAATTTCTGGGCGTATTCATGCGATACTTAGCAAGAATATTTGTGATTAGGAGTTCTAATGAATTAGCAATTGAACTGTGAAAATTCTTCACAGGAAAATTTGCCTGAGTCAAATCCTTATGAAAATTTTCAACCAATTGGCAAACTCGTTGGACTGGGTTGACGCAAAATTGACATAAGGGACTGAAGCGACAAAATATTGTAATATGACGGTGGCAACTTTCAGTAGCTATTTTATAGGTTTACACCCAGCTAGTTGTATATATATTGTAATAAAATTACTCTCTTATAAACGCTATTACTTGGGGGTTTGCAGGTAACGGAAAGGGAAATATAATATGTATATCTGCGGATCGGTACAACAGCAAACGTCCTTTTTTTGTGAAAAATTCTACACAGCACTTTTTTACTTTTTGGTTGATTACTATGTAAAAATATTTGAGCATATCCATGTAATATTTACGTTTCAGAAATTCTGTTTACACTCACTAAATAAAGTTCATTATCAGGAATTCCATGCTCACTAATAGCTTAGAAAATTTTCAGTTGTTGTATAGGCATTGCTCTAGATGTAAACAAATATGTTTTCAGAGATTGCGAGATTGCTATTGCTGTTGACTTCCTCTTTTACTCAAACTCAAGCTCTTTGAACAAATTTTACACTGTCTGATAGAATAAGCTGATAAAATCAAAGCATAATTAAAGGTTCAAGTTTTCAGAATATTTTCAGGTAATTGCGCTGATAATCCTAAATAATACAATGTTAAACGTAGAAGTCTTGTTAATCTGTCAATCTGTTTAAGGAAAACGGGCTAACAGTTTATCTCGGACATGCAAATTCCTACAAATGCCATCAGAGCACAGATTATTTTGTCATTCTTGATGAGCCTAAAAAATCTTGTTGAACCGTTCCTTGATCCAGAAATACCATCTCTGGTAACCATGAAAAATCCCTGAAATTTGTTACGATTTTGGCAAAAATTGCTGCTTTTCTATAAACAAATCTCTGATAAACAAAAAAATGTTTCGACCAGAAAATCTGCATTAATCTCATGCAAAAGGAGCATGCCTCCTTATCTAAATTCCTTATGAGCGGAAGGGGACATGTCCGTTCCTGACGACATAGCTATCCGTGATCCTGGACCAAAAATATCACGAGCAGCGCTACCATGTTCCGTATGAACTTCCGTGTCAGGCTTATCTCATTTATTTTAATTAATTAAAATCATATATTTGTCCCTTTCTTTAACAAAGTTTTAAAGGAGTTGTGCAATATGAAAGTGATAGCTCCGTTTTCTTGTAAAATTTCGATCTCGACGTCAGATATTTCATTCCTTAATTATGTTAATTTTCATACAACAAAGTCGGTTTATTTTATTATACTTGGTACGACTTGAAACATTTGCGATTACTTCATGTAACGATTGTCAATAACATCTTAATCTAGATTTGTTTTTTTTTCATTCTCATGAATATTTCCACGTTGTCCCAAAATTGTACACAGCACTTTTTTCCTTTTTGTTTGATTAATGGATAAAAAATCTATTGACACACACTACATAAAGTTTACTATCAGGATTTTCATGCTCACTAAAAGCTTTGTAAATTTTCACTAATTGTATGAGCATTGCTCTAGATGTATATATGTTTTCGTAGATTATGGGATTGCTATTGTTGTTGACTTGCTCAAACTACAGTGACACTCTCTGTCGTCGACACAAGACACAAGCAGAAACAGATTTTGCCCTTTGTGATCGAATAAATTGATAAACGCAAAATATAATTAGAGGTTCAAATTTTCAGAATATTTTCAGTTAATTGCGTTGATAAACCTAAATGTATAAAATGTGAAACGTTGAATTTCCGTGTCGGGCTTATTTAATTTATTTGTCAAATAATTAATATCAAATATGAGTTCCTTTCTTCAACAAACTTTTTTAACAAGTGCGCGATATGAGAGGGGTAACTCCATTTTCTTGCACAATTTCAATCTCGATGTCAGATATTGCATTCCTTAATTTTTTAAACCCTTCCAGAACAAAGTCTATTTTATTATACATGCCAATAATTGACAAATTTCATAACGTATCATATGATGTTTATCAATATCATGCAGGCATGGCTCTGGGTTTATTAGCGGGCTGGGGAATTGAATAAAACCCGGGTTTTATCGTACCCATTTGTCAGTGATTTTCTGCGGGTTTTATATAAAAAACGGGTAAAATAAAAAACCCACACATAAGAGCCCTGTCATTAAAAACAAAAACTGCGGGAACTCCAAAATGCTCTATTTTGACTTAAATGTAGAAATCTGAAGCTAAAAAGCAAATCATATGATATATGATCAGCAGCATAACAGCAGTAGCGAATGGCTTGTGGTGCGAATATGTGAGGACTAGTGTAAAGAAGGTATGAACTGTGCTTCCAAAATTTAATGGTGTCAGCATTAAGTTATTTAATTCAAGTTTTTAATTTGAGTTATCGAACAACCCGAAAATGGAATGGCGTGAGTATCAGGTAAGACATTTTTCATTTCCTCATTTTTGTTCATTTCGGAGCTGGCACTGATAAAATCTCGACACAGCTCTTAACATTGCTTTATTTTATTTGCAGCTCGAAATTGCGGAGTGGACCAAAACTACCTGCAAAGAAAATCGTATTGGATTAATGAAGATGTTACTGAGCAACTTGTCAGTCCCAGGAGTGAAGAACGTTCAGAACATTGCAGCCAGAGTAGTCAAGAGAAAACGGTTTTCGAAGGATCCAACGAGTGACAAAATAACTGATGACGAAGATGGATGGTGGGAACTCGACAATTACGTAAGTGAAAAAATTAACCACGCATTAATTATTTAAAAAAATAAATTTATTGCTCAACGGAACGTTTAGAATTATTTTAAACTTCTCTACAGGAGAAGCTGGTGAACTGGGCCGGTTACACTCGAGAGGATGTACTAATTGGCTACATCAAATTGATCTTAGATAACTACAGACAACCCGAGGTTCAAGAAATACGCTCTACTTGGACCTGTCGAGCTCGTACACTTATCCTACACCCCGAAAGATTTGTGTCGAGACAATTGTCAGTGCCAAATCAAGTAGGGTGGTGGAGCGGTTACCGGCTGGAGGATATAGTAGCTGTGGATTGTGAAAACATTTCTAACAAAATTGGAACCCGAACCAATGGGAAGATAAGATGCAAGCAGGTTGCTGGAACAGTTTCAGTCGTATCATACAGTGGAGATGTTATTTACAACAAGATCATTTACCATCATCCCTCAACTGTATATTTAACGACTAAAGCAAGACAAATCACCGGATTCACTGAAACATCATTTGTAAATGGCACTCCACTTTCGGTCGTACAGGAGGAGTTGAAAAACATTTTTAAAAACAAACTGCTTATTTTTATTTCTGCTGGAGGCGATTTTGATGCTCTTGGAATGGATAGAGGGGAGTATGATGTTTTCGACCTACACCAGCATTATGAGAATGATCGAGGGAAAATTGGATTAAGTGCTCTGGTCTTACATTTTTATAAAAAAGACATTCAACATGGCAAGCATGATGCAGAAGTTGACGCCAAGTACACCATGAAAATATTTCGTGAACAATATATACCTGACAAGCTGACGCATCCCGAAGAAGCAAACAGTAGATTTACCATGCGCAAATTCAATAATATAAAACAAATTAAACGTTAATATTACTACTTCAACTATCCTTGTATCCGTTTATTTCTGAACAATAAAATATTTTGTTATAAATTGTTAAAATTTTAAAAGTACAATTCTGGCACTGACCGTAGTCTCGACACAGAACAACACAAGTAACTAATAATTAAAAGTAATACATTAAATTTGAAGCATTTAAATTACATTCATCAAATTATTATTACCAACTCTCTGAAGTTCTCTGGCGCTGACTACGGTCACGACACAGAAGAACAATCATTATATTAGAAATAGTCGTAGTACAATTATTATATGGAATTAAACATTCTGGCACTGACAACTGTCACGACACAGAATTTCATTAGATAGCTAAAACACACCAGTCATTATCTCATTCGGTATCTGATTCGTCCCATCCAGCACCATCATCACAGGGAGCGCATTTGCCAGCTAGATGTTTGTAGATTACACATAATTTGGAAGCCTTTTCGACTCCAAGCTTTGCCCTTCTTACGTTCATTATGTTTCCAAGTACCGAAAAATGTCGCTCGATGTCTGCTGAACCAGCAGGCAAGTTCATCAGTTTTGAAATAAAATTCAGCATGGACGGGTCAATTTTTTCCAGGCTCTCCAAAGATTTCCACCACTGATCTGGACTACACGTGCGCAAGAGCTCGTCAAAAAATAAAAGTGCGTCAAAGTATCGGTCATCCATAAGTTTTAACTGAGAAGCCAAAATAACGTAAAAAGGCTTCTGCGCTGCCAGAAATTTGTTTCCCTGTTGAATGAGCTCCGGAGACAAGTGGCATCCTGCAAAATTAATGAATTTATTTATGTTAGACTTTCATTACATGAAAATTGAATTAATAAATCAACTATATTTGCAGTTAAAACATACCACGATACTTCGGGTGTAACATGTGAGCTGCTATAGCTACCGGTTGTAGTGCCTTTGTAAATTGTTTATCGAAGTACTCCTGAAGCTCGAGTTCCCTAATTCCCAAATGGTTTTTCAAGCGTAGCCACGCGTTCACTCCATCTGCCAAGGATGCAGTCTCTTTCTGAAGCTACAATTACATAAATTATAAATAAATATCAAACCCACAAAATGTAGTTTGTGTCGAGACAATCGAGTCAGTGCCAAACTCACCGAATCCAAGGCTTCTTGGATAGGTTTTAGATACTTGATAGTGGTTCCCACGTCGTTATAAAAGCTGTTATCCAGCAAAATCTCTTGTACAAAATCACTAACATTTGCCTCAGGTTTTCTGGCAACTTCTAGCAGTTTTGAATGATTTTCGATGAAGTATTCTAAGCACTCCAGCCATGCATTCCAGCGAGTGTCCGATGCCAGAATAGGTCGTCCGCATTTCTTCTTCAAAAACGCCCATGCAGCTTCATGATTTCGAAAAAATGTATGAACGGCTTGAACTTTTAGTATCATTTCGTCTGGAGTAAATTTTTTTCCAACCAAGTTTAAGAGATGGGGGTGGCAGCCATACGTAAAAATATTAGGATATTTCTTCGTAATAATATCTCCCATCTTTTCCATTGACTTGCAATTATCGGTAACCACCGCAAATACCTCAGCACCCTTCTGCGTAACTTCTTCGATTGCATTTTCTAGTAACTCAGCACAATATTTAGCAGTCTTTTTGTTATGTTCCGTGTTGATAGCGCCATGAAAGAAAGCCTTTCGACCGGTGGTTACAGAGTGAGAAATGACTGGCTCGGATGTTCGATTCTTCCAACCATCCTGCATAATAGTTACGGTTTTACCGTGTAGTTCGTTTTCTTGCTTGCGAGAAACTTCTTCGTAGACCTTATTTAAAATGGAGTTACCGATGTACTTTCGACTTGGAATGATGCAGGCGGGGCGAACTTTATTCATCAATTCTTTAAACGCTGGACATTCAACGTGGCTGAACGGAAGGTTCGAAGCATAAACGTACTTTCCAATTACAATATTCATGTCAGCTTGATCTCGTTTACTCATTTGATCCACAAATCCAGAAACGTTCTTCTGTTTTCCAAAGCTTGGGGATGCATGGCTGGCAGAGAAGAGAGGGGGCAATTTTATAGGTTTTTCTGGTGCTGACCTGGGTTCCGACACAGAATTTCCGCTCTTCCTGATGCAATTCTTTTCAATATGAACCCGTAGGCGCTCAACTTTCCTACTGACTGCGACTCCACATAGATTACATTGGGCTTTCGTCTTAAGAAGCTTATCATTTGAATGAAAATGATTCCATATTGGATCAAGGGTTCTGCCACGGCCTTGTGGGTCATGCTTGGGGACCTTAGCTGGTCGCTCAATGATCTCAATTTCGGGATCCTCTTCCGCATCAGCTGGAGCTAGTGGTAATGGCGAGAGGTTTCCATTTCCATTAATGATGTTTTCAATGACAGAAGAAATTTCGCTGCCAACTCCCAAATCACCTAACTCATCCGGGTCCACCAGCATTAATGAAGGAGCACAGTCTATTTCCTGGCTGTTAGCATCTGTCCATAAAAAATAATCAAGTGTAAATAATAATATTATTACATTTAAATTGATTCATCGTAAACTTTGTAACTTCAGCAATAGTCACTTACCCAAAATTGCTTCAATCTGCTGTGGATCACTAGCTAAGTTAGTCCTCGTAGCAGGCATTTTTACGGTTGAAAATGTTCGGCTTGGATTCTTTCGTTTCATTTTGATTGTGTCGAGAAAATTTCAGTGCCAATCAAATGAACTAATTTTATTTTGAAAATACGTTTTTTAGTTGTCAAAATTATGAGAGAAGTAGTTTCACAAATTAACAAGTTAGGTGGTTGTTGAAATTTTTATCAGCGTGAATTGTAGTTGTAGCAATGCAATAAATATTGAAATGGATGCCTGATGAAAGCTGTGGCAACCTGGAAAGTGCTACAATGCTTGTTTACTTTCACCATCCCAATGTTTGGCCTTGGCTTGCGAAGAAACGTAATTTAAATAGCTCCACCTTTGTCTCAAGTGGTACTAATTTCATTGGTCATGTATTGTACATAGTATTGCATGCAACACCCGTATTTCCCATTGAAACCCGAAAAAATCTAATATAACCCTTTAAACTCGTTTAAACCCGCGGGTGCGGGTTTTGGATTTAAAACCCGCGGGATTAGCCATGCCTGGATTTCGTGCATATTTGCATGCATATTTTCTCAGATTTCGTGCATATTTGCATGCATATTTTCTCAGATTTCGTACATATTTGCATGCATATTTTCTCAGATTTCGTGCATATTTGCATGCATATTTTCTCAGATTTCGTGCATATTTCCTCTTTCTCTGATGATTATGAATTCAAGGAATTTATGATGATTGCCGCGAAACCCGTATTGTAAATGATAGGAGGTTTTGAGTAAAATAAAAAAAGCTCTGTCTTGTATTAAAATGGCACTGTTTGCAATTTATTTTGACTTGTGTTTTGTGCGTGATATTCATGAATTCATTGTATTTAAAACCCGCAGCATTTTCAGTATATATTTTATTCTGGTCAGGAAGATTTTCATTTTTCAGAGTTTACTGAAATAAATGCTTTATTCTTCGGGCAAACATGAGATTCGTGAATATTTCAACCAAAAAGATTCTTGAAAGAAGCGAGATTTTAGCTCCGGAAAACGAGATATTGTGTATTACAAAGGAAAAATGTAGCCACACTCACTATTCAAGCAGCGCAGGATATCGCACAGCTCCAACAAAAATAAATATGATGTTAATGCGTAGCTGTAAATAGTTTTCTTTGTTTTCAGCTACATTCCAACAATAAAGGCATACAAATGCTTATATTGAAATTATGCAGATTTTAGCTCGCTTTTCAAAGCGTCGTACATATATTGTGTCAAGGGTCAAGTAGCATTGTGAAAGACTGAAAAAAAACTGTGTAAGAATTAGGCGGAGATAACAGGCTGGAAGCTAGCTCAACTCAGAATATAATATTGTGAGTCATAAAATTAAACTCTCTATTAGTGCGGTATATAAGTTTACCATAGCATGTCCAAATGGATTAAAGCAACCGAGTTTTGAGTTTTTCGCGTGTAAGAAAGAAAAAGCTGCGACAATATTTCCCCTCTGCTACTCATATTACGAAATCCCCTTTCAGATTTTTTTGAATAGCTCTGCAACACACTGAAAATTATAATATAACGACGCGTTTGCCTCAGTTTTTGAACATATGTGTAATGATCCAACAAGCTTTCAGATATGAAGTGTTCGACATATACGTATTTTCTGAGTTTTTTCATATAACTTTTATAGCACACAGATAAAAACTGTTAGGAGAATATTTGTCATTACAAGCTGTATTTTTGGAGAATATCACATTAGAATTCCAGTCTTAATATTGATGCTCGAGTTGAGTCATTGTATGCACAAATATGTAAAGATTGTTTGGAGCAATCATAAAATCTGACCGTACTTATCATTAACACCATGGGTAACTAACTTCTATGGAATAGTCCAAATTCAAAAACATTTCTTCTCTAAAACATACGTTCCAAAAATGATTGTTTGCCTGCATATTACGCTTTGAGAAAACGTTTTTCTTTGGTAACCTAAACAAGAAATGCGCTAATACAGCTAGTACACAATGATGTACAGTCATCCAACATGACTTTCTTATATTTTGTGTGTTGACAAAATATCCTAACGATCTAAAATCTATCACAAAATTTCCTGAAAAAGTTAATATTTTTTAAATTCCGTATTTATTATCTGAAAAGGAGCATGAAACCGTTAACACTATGTTAAACATTAATTTATGGACAATTCATAGCCTTTAATCAGTCGAATTTTTTTGGGTATGAACATTTTCTTTGTATGACTTTTTTTTAGCGCTAACGACATCACAGAAATTTACTGCTCTGTACTTCCAACACAATAATTTCTCCTGTATTGTACAAAATGTGTCAATACCTAAACTTGAATTGTATTTATCAATCATCGTACTTCTGCCATAAAAACCACTACATATATGAATGTTCGGGTGTAGTTAAAAATTGTTTATGTAAGACATAACTTCATAATCCCTATTTTCTAATTAAAGTGTATGGAATATTTAGTGTGATTCTTATACTATTTAACCCACTCCTGAGGAGCATTTATAGAGAAAATCATACGCGGAGAAAAGTAATACTCACCATAATATCTAATTGCTTTCGTTTTATGGCATAAAAATTTTGTGTTGAAAAATAACTCTACTGTTCTATGTTAAAACGCCCATAACTGGGTTTAATGAAATTAAATTCTAAATGAACCTAACATCCAAAATGAACTATGTTTCTAAGTACACAGCTACAAATATCGTGGTGGTTATTGCAGAATTAGAAGATAATATACTGTATGTATTACGTTAGGTTGTTAATTTTCGTCCAGCTGCATTTAGATTTCATTTCCCGATAATGATGATGATCTGCACATATAATTTACACTACAACATATCAGCTGCTTTGGTTCAAAACAAGTCAAGAGCGATTGTAATAGGGAGTTGAATATGATTTTATTAAAAAAATAAAAGAGAAACCTTAAGAACATTCAGAAGTATTCACATACGGTGGTTATATTTAAAAATATTGAACTGACATGTGGTAATGAATGTGGTGTCACTATTACAGGCTCATGAAGTGTTCTTTAGTTTTACCAATACGCAATGACTAAATTCTGTTTGTGGTGACTCCAAAACATAAACATAATTGTTGAACAAATGACTTCATCTCCACTTAAAAAATCTGCACATAAAAGCTTAATGCTGATACAAAGCAAATGTGACGGATGCCTTTAATAAAAGACTACATTGAGTGATTGTATGTACAGAGCCGTTTGAACGGTTCTCGACAAAATCCTAATCCCTTAAGTATCGCATTGTTACGATAAAG
>JAQIXX010005395.1:0-14058 GCA_034700605.1 Willowsia nigromaculata | reverse complement strand
CCCTTTCTTCCTTTTTCTATCTACCTGTCTTTCTCCATTATTTGCTTGACTACTCATGAGTATCGAAGCGCATCATGTGCACTCTCATCTCAACAACATGATTACAAGATCATTTTCATAAGGAGATGAGATGCGATGCGACTACACTAGTAAAACTCATCCAAAGATTTGTTTTTCTTTCTTCATAAATGTCTGCACATCAATTTATACTATTTGTTAACATAAAAGAAGCTCACTTCTCACAATGAACTCAAATGATAATCTCATGATTTACTGGGATGTTGATGATGACAAGCTCATTCATTCTCAGATTCTCACTTCACTTATCGTCTTATTTATTACATAAATTGTTGAAAGCTTTTTTAACTTTTCTTCTAATTCATTTAAAATGCATACAGAAACAAATTCTTCCATTTTTAATTTATGCTGTTAAAAATGTTGCTTAAGACTTTTACGCCAATCTTAAGATCGGTTCTGTAAATTAAAAATATATCCATTGCAGATTATCATATTTCAGTCCAAAAATGGTAAGATGTGTAATTCAGAACGCTTTATGTAAGAGACAAAAGTTTATTGAATCAATCGATTATCAATTTTTAATCATCTTTAAATCCCTACCCATCACATATTTAACTCCTGTCGCATTAGCATTTAAAGAGACATTTAAAACTCCCAACAAACTTTAAACAATGTCTTCAATTTTTCTCACACTCCAACATACAGGTTGTCTGTCTCCCTGTCTCTTTCTCCCTATGCAAAATATTAATCTGCCTCTGTAACGCCACATGTGGCACCAAACAGTTAACCATCTCTTGAAGCCACGTTTACCATCCTTTTTAAAAGTTTGAATGACAGAAACAAGCCAGTTGTTATGATGGCTTATGACACTGCAATAAAAAGTGCATCTCTCTACCTGTTTATCTCAATTGTTTTTTATTTCGCCATAAAGCTACGTTACCTTACATTTAATGCAGATATGCATATTATTATAATGATCCGAGATTTAAAGAGATTCATAATGAAAAAAAATTGCATGACATGTCCCACCACAGCGGCAGCATCACCAGCAGCACCGCCTTGTGCACAGCATGTCTTCATCATACAAAAATCCCATATAACCCTTTCATTTCAATTTTTTTATCTTGTTCAATTTATCACGACAAAAGGAACATAGCGACTTATTTCTAATGAGCTTTAAAAGACTTGAAAAGGTGACGCGAGTGTCATCCCTTTGGTGTGTGTCTATGTGACCCCATATTGTCAAATTTATTCTGTTTGCTTAAAAAATTCTTTCTTATCTCACATCATTATCATCTTCTCTGATGATGATGAGGATGAGGACATGTGCAAAAATAATATTTTACATGAGAAATTTTCGAAAGGAAAGACAACAGGTAATAAAAAAGATGTTTGTGTGTGTGTTTTCCTTTGTGGGACGACCAACATCAAAGACAAATATAGGCAATAACAGAATTTGAAAGAGTTTTTTTTTTCGTGGTCCACCTCCTCCTCCTCCAAATCCAATCCACCACGACGATAATAGCAGGTGGGATCATCGTGCCTATGCCTAAAGGCTTGGCCTATGACTTGTGTGAGAGATGAGGACTGATATTCGTTCAGCTCTAATCAATATTTTAAATGATAATGAGCACACATGAACTCGTTTTAATGGCCGAGAGGAGAGAGAATACACATTTATTTTAGCAAATTGCCAAATAAAGAGGGGGAAAACAAAACGATACAAATTTTTATTGCTTTTTGAAACATTAATACAAATACCAACTGTTTGAGAATCCATTTCTTTTAGAGAAAATTTGCATATAAATGGGTATCATTAGGAAATATATGTAAAAAGGTAATATTAAGTGTTTTGCAAAGAATTTGGAGATGTTTTCATGAAAATTCCTCTTTTTTGCTTTCTTCAAAGTTTAGACGCAAATTTTGATGAAAAAACTTTCAAAAATTAAAATTCTCCTCGCGTCTTTCTTTAATTTGTTTTGAACTATAATATATTATCTAATCAGCAACTTCTCTTACGCATTTTAATTTTCTGAAATTATTAACTGATAGCTGCGGCTAGATCACAGTCATTAAAAATCTCATGTGAATTAAATCCTTTATAGCTATATGTATTCCACATTTAATGAGTTTTTTTTAAGAACCAGATTTAGAATTCCAATAAGTCAGAACACAAATGATAAATAATATCAGTATATAGGTAATAAAATAAAACTATGAAGATAAAAAGGCGGCTTTTTCCTCTCTTTGTAAATAATTGTAATAATCTCTGGATAGTTTCTCTATTCCATCTCAATAGACAGTTTACTACCGGGCGGATGAAACAACAAAAAGGATTAAAGGATTTTAGAGAGAAATTGAGAAGAAAGGAGGAATACATAATAATAAATTATTGTTTTCCATTGATTTTTTTTTGCTCTTGAAAGAATTCCTAAATAAATTCATGTCTCTTTCCTCAGCATTGATTTATATTGGCACTCATTTTACATTGGAGGAGGAGGAAGCATTCACCTAAAATAACTCCATATTTGGTTCCTATTCCAAATGAATGACCCCAAGGTATTCTCTCTCTGTAATTTGATAACTGCCTAATCTCATGCAAGCCCAGTTTGTAAAAAAATGTAGACTATTTTTTTTATACCTATATTTATGCGAGGTGAGAGTGAACAGAAGAGTGTATTTTCAGAGACTATCATTGTTTCACAGTTTATTATTTCACTCTTGCCTTTTTGACTTTGATGAGTTTGAGAGTGGATTTCCAACAAAAAAACTTTTTGATGTCCTACTCACTAATCTGAAAACAGTTTTGAGATAGGTATCATATCACAAACTGCTACTCCAAGAAAAGCAGAACAGCAGCAAAAGGTACAACAAACAACACAAGTCTACGGAAAAAAATTACAATCTTACGACGAGGACGACATGACACGAGCACACCTGCCCATGCAAGAATTTTTTCAGTAACAGGTGGTGAATGTGAATATATACCTGAAAGAAGAGTGAGCTAACATAAAATGCATATCATCATTTTCATGGATAAAAGGGTTAAGAAGTGAACCTCAAGAAAAAAAAATCTTTTAAGCTTTTTCGTCTTTTTTTCCTCCAAGGCTATCTTATGAATTTAGAAAGGGTGCAAAAATAATTCCACTTTCGGCTTCTTTCTTTCAGGCTGTTTGTTTCTTCCTCTTAAAAGTTGGCTTTTATGCCTTACCACCAGAAAAACAACCCTGTACAAGGCTATAGCGGTATATTATCTCATTCGACAAGAAGACAACCAGAAAATATAGTGACATGTTGCTCATTTCCATGCACATCCATCATCAGCTCCTTCACCTCACACCAGAGAGAGAAATATTAAATCTCATTATTTTAAGATCTTAACATATTTTTTCATAAAAATAGCAAATGTCCCGGTATAAGGAATTTTTCTTGGGTGCCGGGTGTTGTCTGATTTTTTTTTTGGCAATTATATTTTTTTCATGTAAATTTGTTGTTCTTTTGGTAGAAAGTTGTATGCACATTATTTATTGAACAATTCGCTGACAAGAACATGTTGTTATTGTCGGGGATAATCTTAAAACTTTGCCTTCTTTTCTTTATGCAGTAGCTATAAAGGAATGTAAAGGATTTTCGAATATTTTTTTAAAGGCTTGGCTTTCTGGCTTTGGTCTATTCATTATCCATCCATTCTCTTCTTCTTCAACTTTGTTTACAATCCTCTCCACATTTTTTTGCATTATCACCCTCCGCCGATCAAACAATCAACCAGCACATCATCATTCACTATGCAATTGTGTGATAGGTGATTATAAAGGAATATGGTGGTGGTGGCGATGATGATGATCGCATCTTATGAATACCTAAATAGATTCATACTTTTTATTACTGAATGTTATCGAGGTATTTGCCTAGCAACAAAGTATGCAAAAGGTTTCATTCTGAGTCGTCGTCCGTTTGAGAGAAAGGAAGACAGCTTTTTTCAGATAGAGGCTTTTATCTTGATAGTCAAGTCGGTATAGTAATTATCGTTTCATATCATATTTTTGCAGAGTTCCTCCGTGAGGAAAAGAATGGGTATAATTACAGCATGTACAATTTTATATATTTCGTGTGTGCAATTGGTATGGTCAGTCAAGCCAGGGAGGCAACCGGACGGATGAAATGAGAGCAGAAATTAAATAAATTATTTTTTTGACCAGAGTCAGAAGACAGACACCGGCCTAAAAAAAAAGAGTTTCTCACCCTACTTTTCTTACAATTGCTTGGCAAACTAGCGAAAAATTTATATGTTTTCCAGATGATAATTGTTTGCCGAAGCCGATGGTCATTCAATCCAATGAATTACTTTGTTTCGGGTAGCTCTCTTGTAGAATTTGCATTTACATTGAAAGAGAAATTGGGAAATTGGTGAAATTAATGAGAAGGTAGAATGATAATGAATGGGTTTGGTAGGTATTAAAATGTTTTTGTGGGACCAGAGACCAGACTGTAGAAAGAAAGATTTTTTGCCTATTGTTTTTAAAGCCTGTCTTGTCTCCGGTTTTTTTTCAGAGGATGAAGAAAGGTGGGGCAAGGAAATAATTATTAGTGGGAACATAAAAAATCATCACGAAGATGAGACGCCTTTCTTGTTTGTATTTTTGTGCCATTAATTATGATTTGATTGAGAATGGTCGTTCCAGCGTGAACACAGAGAGCAAATTTCGGGTTTTTCTTCTTCAGAGATATTCATAGGTGGGCTGTCTGGTCTGAGACAAGCAATTTGTTGAAGAGGAGAAAGATTTGCAATGATAATAATAAAACTGTGATCTTGATTCAGATTAATGGAAGATAAATGACTAATGAGGGTATGGACTAAAATAAATGACATGTCTTCCCATAAAAAGTCTCTGGAGGTCTGGTAAAGGTGGCTTGGCTGGGCTTGGTTTTTATTTTGGCGATGCGGTTTTGGTTTAGGTGGTGGGCGAGGTTAAAAAAATTTTGTGGAGCTTGTCAAAAATGAAAGTGGAAGGACCGCTGCTGTTTTTCTTGCGAGAGACTAATTAACAACCACACCAAAAATGTATCATCGACCAGACCACAGCGTCGGTTTTTCTTGTAATTTTATTGCTTATTCCACACATTGGAAAAATTTCTAAATAAAAACCATGAATTACATCCGGGATTACTTTCCAGGCCATATAGGCAGATTTTTTTTAAACATCTCACATTTCTAAAATTTGGATTCTCTGATAATCAGTTATCAACCATATCATTTCTTTTCCTCTTCCTCATGATTTTTTTTCTTTGAAAATCGAAATCTTCACAGATCAGTAGAGATTGATTAGCGCTGAGCGTATAATAATCAGAGAGATCGAAAAGGACATGAAAATCGCGGAGATTTTTTTTGTATCCCCCGAGAGAATGAACGAAATGCCATGACAGGCTGATTATTAAAAAAGAAGAGATCATATCAGATCTTCTCATCTCTCAGAAATCTTCGTGTAATAACCTATTTCATTGATCCAATCAGCTCCGCCTCACCTCATGTTACGGTCATGCAAAAAAGGACGAAAAAGGAAATAAACTGTGTTTTTTCCTTCTCCTTTTTCTTTCATTTCAGAGAAAAACAAAGGAGTAGACAAAATAGTATAATAATCGTAATGATATAGATAATAGTTTTGCCAACAGCTAAATACACACATACAAAACCCATGCAAACAGCTTGATTGTATCTGTAGTGGCAACAAAACACGCAAAAATTGTATCTACAACTTTTCGAGTCACAAGTTTGACGACTTTTTCGCACTGTTCAATACACACATACTGAGAAAGCAATCCATGTAATTATTCGTGAAAAATGCATTAGATTGATTGGATTATAGATGTAAATTTTATGTAATGGGAGCAGCAGCTATCTAAATACAAAGAATCCAATCCAAATTGAGAGGGAAATCGCCTCAGGCACTTTCCATTCTTTTGCTTCTCGGTTCATTACATTCTTCTACATCTCTGCATACAGAGAGTGATGAATCCCCTCCAGGGCCAATTCTCACTCTGCCACCGAAGACCAATGCCACATCTCTCTAGTGTTAAAAGATGCCCATCATCATCAAGATCATCTCTATTTCTCCAGAATAGAAAGAAATCCCTACAATGTATCTGATCTCAATTCACCCCAATACATTTTTTTCATCCCACATCCCACCTCTGTCTCTCGGCTATCTGCTCTCCACACATAAATACTGCATATTATAGTTTAGCATGGAAAACACCAAATCATGTTATCTTTTCTCTCGTTCAAGTAGTAATACAATAGGGGTTACCATTTGTAAACACGCATATGCCCAACATCCTCTCTATTTCTCCACCAGAAAGAACAACAGTTGTTTCTGTGTACCATGCCATGCCAGAATGCGAGAGAGAGATATCGAGCTTCTTTTCTGAGCCAAATGCTCGAGAGATCTCTGATGAAGTTGGTGTTGCAGCCTGCGCGTTCAAAACCGTGGGAACGGCTTTGCCGACAACTCAACTAAACTGCGTACGTCCTCTCTCTCGCTCTAATCATCATCATCATCATCGTGATCGTGGTCGTCATGCACAGAAAAATAAGCGAGAACACAAGAAGAAGGGGCATGAAACTATAATGAAGTAGGTATGTATGTATATAAAGTGCATATAGAAGACCATATCAAGACGAAAAACAACCACCAAACAAAAAAATTCCATCTTGGCTTCACATTTGCTGCTCTCTTCTCTCTTGGTCGTCTCGTCTGACAAGAAAATCCAAACCAAACCAAACCACTTGAAATACAAGTGATCATGCAATGCAATAATAAAAAGCACATCTTTCCTATGAAAAAACGCTGCTGATAAGCACACAACTAGTAGTAAAAATGTTATGCAGATGTGTGCGTTCAGGAGGGTGCCGTTCATTCTGTCAAGCTTTCACTTAAGACCTGGAATTCGAAATTCCGACAGATATCTTGAAGCCGGGGTTATATGAATGGCACCTTAAAAAAGGTCTCGTTTGTTGGATCAGCCATTACTAAAGGTAGAGATGGGTGATGATATATATTTTCTGTTTTAAAAAGCACCACTTATTTTACAATGTTGCGTAATGCCTGTCTATGCTTTCCATGTGATTTTCAAATGTCTCTCGAGTTAGACCGGAGATTTTTTACTTTTCTTCCTTCTTTATTGCCTCGTATACGCTTCACTTGATTGTCTAACTATTTGGATGTGTCTTGTCTCATCTTCGATGTGTAAAGATTTTTTAAAGGTAGGAAGGTATACTCCGGCCATGTTGGAAATACAATTTTTTTTCATGTTTCAAATTCGAAACGTGAACTTACAACGGCGAGGATACAGAAGGGAAAGAAGGAGACGACGGTCTTTTGGAGGAAGCGAGATGAAGAAAAAAAAGAATGCTCTGATGATGAGGATAAAAGATGATGACTTATTGATTGGATGTATACCTGATTGTGTTTGCTATTATTAAAAAACACAATTTTTTTATTCTTGGGAAGATCATCATGCAACCTGTATAGGTAAATAGTTTTCACAGGTATTTTTTTAACAAGTTATTATGATCCTCTGTTCGTGCTAATGGATTTCCTTTTGGAGATAATCAGGAGAAGAATTTTTCCTCAAGTTTTTTAAAAAATTCTAAATCTATTTATGTTTCTGCTTAGCACACTCAAAAAAACACTTGTTACATGTGTTTATCTACTTGTTACTTTTACAGTTGAGATTTTTTTCAAAGCATTTTGCAGGCTTCTGAATACGAAGCCGCCGGAAACATTAAGGATTTTAAAATAGGTATTGAATGACTTGTTACATGATTCATGATGACTTTTTTAAAGAAAGAGCTCTGCTTTCGGTGAAAAGTAAAAAGATACTTCCGATGATCACGTAAAAAAATACAACCATATTTTAATCCCTTTTGTTATTTAACGATTAACTTTTTAAAGACAGGTTTAAGGTTACATAAAAAAAAAAGTCGGAGAGAAGTCAATTAAACACGGAGTGAACTTGTAAGGATTGCACGGATGACTGTTGAGAATTCCTTTTTTGAGGGAAAAAAAGTTAAACTTGAAAATACCGACAATTTACACACACTTTCAAGAAGGAAATGCCAATGTTGTAATTTGTGAAGCAACAAGTGAAGAAAAAAGGGATTTACTAAAGCGGAAAAGCGAATAAGATGACTTGCAGTTTTGTTACGTAACAGAAGAGGATTTTTGTGAATGGAAGATTTTAACACTTTTTTTTGTAGTAAATTAAGCAGTAAAAAATACACTTTTTTAGGGAAAATTCTTTGTGAAAAATTAACTTACTCGCAATATGCTTCCCCAATCCGACTTCCTTGAATACACCGAGCTCCGTTTTTACACGGGTTTGGAGAGCACGACAAACCTGAAAAAATTTAAAAAAGTTGATTAAAAAATTAGAAAACATTTAATACATGACCCATACATAAATGCCATGTTATCACAGTTCTAATTCGTGTACATAGAGCAATTAAGTAATTACTCGCATATGAGACAATAATTTAGCCGAGATTACGGAAATTAGTAATTATCTGATGACATGATATTTAGATTTATGTCTGGAGATGAATGAAAGGGTTACTAAAAATAGAGTCGTGACTTTTTAAAGTGTGCAATCGGCCATATATCCTTTTTCTCACACTGACAACACATCAGAGCATGAAAGTCAGTCAAAAAAATCCAAATCCAATCCAAATCCACCCTCACCCTCGTGTTCACGAACAACGAACGAGAACCGGAAACTCCAAGTGGAGATGAGAACTCCGGGCTTTTTTGTCTCTGGGTCTTTTCTCATGAGTTATTGTTATGATGGGGGTGGATTGGATTGGGGAATGAAAGGGATTTCTGTGAGAACTTTTTATCCTCTCGTGAGAGAAACAGCACATGGAAAAATATGCATCAAGTGAGCAATGAAAGGGTTTTACCTTCTGACTTTAACTTTCCAGGTTTCATTGTTGAATAATCGCTTTTTAAATTGACAATGAGAAAATGAAAGGCTTCATAAAAAACAGTTTGAAAAACGTGGCATAATTGTGTTCCTCGCTTTAAATACTACTCATCCGACAACCTACGACAATACCCAAATGACCAATAAAATTGACACATTTACATTTATTGCAGATCAATATTTTTCGTTGACACCTCAAACAAGACAGTTCCATACGCAATACCCATAAAAGCATGACCGCATGTCTAAATGTCCTTCCAGATAAAATGCTAAACCCTCAAAAATAGCAACTGATATGAAAATCCCTGCAATCCAACACCTAACAAAGTAGCCTTACAACTTTTCCTAATAGCCTATTCATTATACATTTAGCTAAATTACCATCCCAAAATGGAATGTTGACTCAAACTTTTATCTTCCATTTTCTACCATCTCCTTCTTAACAACTCATAACTTATTATGAAGTCTTATTCTCAAAAGACATTTAAATTTTTGTAACTTAATTTTATAGCTTGTATAGGTACATCCTAATAAACTGTTACTTAAACGAGCCTCGTCTTCTGATAAATGCACACACCATCATCATTCATGTCTCAATCATCATGATATATGGCAATGGTGACAAATAAGGGGAGCAAAATGATTATCATAAAAATGACTTATGACTTGTGTGTTGACAAAAAAAACTTGAACTATCAGTTTTCCTTTCTTATCGTCAACTTCTCCACTAGCCTAAATATTTATTACGTCTCATTGAACAGTGAGTGTACACACGACAAGCAAACATTTTAACGCAGTAGAGAACTACTTGCTCAATAAAACTTATCTTCTCCAATTTCCGCCACCGACCATAATATAACCATAGGTCACGTTTTTGCCTCCTCCTCCTCCCAACCATCCACAAATCATCATAAAAATCTTACATGAAATCCATTCCACCATGCAATATGAAATGACTCCATTTACATGTCCTCCACTTTGTTTTCAGACCAATTTCAAATCCTTGAGCCATTCAAAATTACCCATTTTTCTTTCAATCCTCTTATATGGCTTTCCTTGAAACATTTATATAACCAGTAATAAAATTAAATGGTCAGATTTTCATGTTGGCACAAGCCATCACCCTCATTGACCAATGGTCAAAAATCTGTGTAATGTGAGCATGCACACCGATGTAAAAACATGAGCACATTGATTATGTGACAACTCATTGAACAAGGAGAACTGCATACATTTATTTTTTATTGCCGAAAACTTAATCAAATGTTTTCTCTCTGAAAAGTGTAAATTGTTTTTGATAAAGCCAATATACAAACTCTAATGATCATTCATTATTTTTTTCTGCACTTGTTTAACAAGTCATGTCATGTGCAATGCATGCTCTTGTGTAGGCATCAATATGATCATTTTTTTGGAAGGAGAGAGTGTAAACTATTTCATCAGGAGGATCCCACGCTCTGATTCTCGTTTTATCAGCCTTTTTTTTATTTGTATACTGTCCATGAAGGATTCAGCATAAAAATTGATGACGTTGATGCATTAACTTCTGTATAGGTATTTATATTAATGGTTAGATAATCAAATCATCATGCAAAATATGGTGGACATTGACTTGTGTCAGTAGTGCTTTGGTGCACTTTTTATGGCAGAGATGAGAAAGAAGAAAGTGATGCGTCATCTTGAGTAATCAGCAGTTATATTTTTTCTGAGGAAAAATTATGCACAGTTCATATTTTAAAATGATGGTTTGGACGTTTTTCATGATGAGTTGGGTGGTATGGTGCCGAGACTGGAGTTGAGACAGATTCCACCCGAAGCGGAAAGATCTCGGGTGTGATAAGCACGACTTGAAAAAATCTGGGTAAGGATATCTTTGGCGAGTTAACGAAGCATGCGGTAAAGATAACCTGATGTTTAAAGATGATGATGGGGTAGAAACTGTGTGCGTGTGAGTCATGGGCTTGGTCACGCTATGATGGGGATATAGGTAAACAAAATGGGAGGAAAAAATGTACACGTCATCTTTCAAAACAAGAGGTCATTATGATGATCATTTTTCCAGGTGTGTGGGTGGACTGGACTGGGTTGGATTTGGATATCCTGGACTAATAATCATGATAAGATGAGGAGAGTAGTGGAGTGAAAACGCGATGAAACAGGAAAGGAAAAAAATGTTTGGGTTTTTGGAAGAATAGTGTGAATATTGAGGTTATCTAAATATTAGTTTGGTAGGTATGTATGCAGAGTTTACAGTAAACTAATAAAAAGGTTTTATTCTGAAATTTTGAATGTGGAGTAAGAGGAATGAAATTTTGCTTTGTTTTGTCTGATGACATGTTGATGCCGGCTTGTCTCTCGAAAAAATCTTTTATGATTGAAGTTATCTGGAATACAATGTACAAGTGAAGTGAGTGGTTGCTTATCTTTGTTCAAGTAGGTAGCTATTTATTTTGGAAAGAGGAAAAACGTTTTTGCAGTAAAATAAATAGTTTGTGGAGACAGCTCTACTTTTTATTGGGTAAAGTATGTTTGTCTTGGATTTAGCTTTTTAGTAATATTGACCTGCATTTATACGGATGGCTTATCAGACAATAATATTTGATACTGGATATTAGAATTTGGCCAGAATCGCAAGAGATGCTCAGGGTTTACTCAACCTAGTTTACATTCATGCTGGTCTCAACTTGTTCATCGTCTCATAGCTTTACTTTGTCAGTATGAGAATCGATAAAGATGAGTTATAAGTTTTGTCATTTTAAATATTTCTTCACTCCAGACCTCTCTTACCTTCCAATGTTTTCTTATGTCAACTTAAAACAGTTTTTTCTTAACAAAATCAAATTCTATTCAGGTTGTGCGCATAGCTTAAAATGAGTTTGACAGTTTGTTTGATCTCTACCCATTCAAACACACGAAAAATTACATCCTAGAAAAATGACAGTTTTAATAAAAATCTAAAACTGTATTTTTTTCTGATTCTCCCCCAAAAATAGGTACCTATCTATTCTGATTGTCTGTCTCGGTCTCTCCATCTAAAAACATTGATTTGTTTGTTACTATTTATATAATATATGTACCCAATTCTGGTTTCCTTTCTTCTGTTACAATTTCCCCAACAATAAAATCCTCTGATTTCATCCCAAAATATATCTTCCATTCAATTCCAAATAAGCTCTCAACTTATAAAACTTTATATAGGTCGGTTTTTTGTCGGTACTCCACTTTTTATCATGGATATTTTATATGTACCCTTAATTGGAACCTTCTTTTCCCTAACCAGAGAGAGATCTTCTCAATTTTATGGATTTCACAACAATTACATATTCTCCTCAACACGGAAACCATTGTTGCTTATGCGTGCACGCAAAGCTCATAAAATCCCTCAAAAAATATTTTTTTACCTCATCATCCCCAAAAATACCATTTTTTGTCCTAGTCCCACTACCTATTACACAATCGTTACAGTTTTCCAGTCCTGCTTGAAATCTTTACCGTATTTATGAAACCAGTTGATTCCCTCTAAATTACATAATAAAAAGTAATGCTTACCTTCCAGCATCTAAAAATACCGTATTTTCTGTATTTATAGCCCGGCTAAATTTTCAAATTTGGTGGGCTGAAAGGAGGCTATAATTTTAGGGAGGCTAAAAATCCAAAGCAAGGGTGGCTACCCACATGTTTTACCCCCACTGAACTACATTAATAAATATTTTCATATCCGTGAAGCCTAAATTACATAGATAGACCCATGTACACAAATAAATTAATGAATAGTAGCATATTTTAATTGCATATATAGCTTTGGAGAGATTTATGTACATAAATATGTACATTATGCATGTGTTAATGTGAGTATCATCAGAAGAATGTAAAAAACCGGCTATAAAAATAGGCAGGCTAAAAATTGAAATTTGCTTCGATTTTCTAAGGCTATAAATTGAGGCAGGCTATAAATACACGAAATACGGTAATAACGTTTTGTAGACCTACTGAAATTGCAACACTTGATTGCATTTCTGCAAAAGGGTGATATTTTTTTGGAGTCACGAGAGCAAAATTGTAATCTTAAGTGTTTAAACATAGTATTGAGTGCCGTTGCACACATATCCACCTAAAAGCAAATCTAATCTATCGTCCGATGATTAGGAAAGTACTGATCTCGTATCCTACACCACATGCTGAAGAGGAGTCTATGTGTATCGATATCTAATGAAATAAATTACGAGAAACATATGAATGATTAGCATATTATATAATTTTTATTTTCCAATTTTATCTAGTTTCAAATTGATCATCTCTTCAGCTTAGTAGCAATGCAATGCAATGTAGCTGATTACTTGAGGAAAATATCGCAGAACTCCTTTGCGTATCCCAAATCATGTTCCAATAACCTGTTCCCAAGTACAAGCTTTACTCGTAACTTTGTGAGTAAATATAAGAAGTACATATTATGCGATTCTAGGCCTTGTGTACGCTACAGATAGAGAGATGTTTTGTGCGTTCCGTAATAATCTAAGAATATTAAACACGCTTCAAATTTGATTGATTACTGTAGTAGCATTCTTTTTAAAGACAATTTAAGTAATTTGAAAGATTATTTTAGTCTTCTTCAAAGATATTCTATTTAAAATTTTAAACTTAACTTGTATTCTACGCATTACTAATCTTATGGTTGTCTATAAAAGTCAGCCAATTAAAACAATCGTCAATATGCATTAATGAAATAGGAAAGACTGAAGTTCGAGGAATATTTTAAACGCTTTATTATCGTTTTCATTTGTAATGATATTACACATTTTTCCATGCTACTTATAACACTATCTTATATTATTACAGCAATAAAAAATATAAACTTAATCTTCGTTATACAAAAAGGTTCACTAATCTGCGAGTATTACTGAGAAGGTGTGTGCGAAATATTAAATATTTGCAGCGTTAATAGAATAGACATATTTAAAATTCGATATCAAAAGGATATTCCTTGTGACCCGCTGCTTGCTCCAGGAAATTATTCAGACGGAAGTTTTGGTTCATGGAGTAAATAGCATCCATGTCCTCCTC